>VYZW01062317.1:7203-238733 GCA_013401315.1 Balaeniceps rex
CACTAGTATAAATTGGCCTGATGAGGTAGTACACTCGCCTAGTAAGAATGTTATAAAACATTTTCATACAATCCCTTTCGAGTCATTAATTACAATGACAGAAATTGAACATGGCAGGAACTTTAATCAACTATTTAATGCCTGCAGCAGTCATCAGGATTTTCCTTTGATGTTTTTCTAAAATATTAGATCTATTTATTTTGTGTGCTAGCAAGAAGACATATATTACCTTTTTTGTCCAATTGGCAAAGAATGAAGTTGCAACAGTTTGAGCAGGACACAAGCTGTAGTAGGACTTCCAGGACACAGCCTACTCTTTGCTAAAATAGATATTACATTGTACTAATTTGTTCAGCTTCTTGCAACTCAGCAATTCCTACAAATAATCTTATCTATTTCCAATTTCCTTGAATAGTAAGTTAGGTACCCACTTGAGATTCATCATTTAACAAACGATGCTAATCACGTCTGTTTCAACTTTAGCCTGAAAAACTAATGGTAAAGGCATCAATGACTCCCTGTGAAAGCTAATTATTAGTTTTAGATATAGTGGCCTTTAACTGGCCAAAAAAGATTTCTTTCTTACTGTAATATAATCAAAATAAATTACTTTTAATCTTTGAGTGATAGTTAGAAATAAGTCCTGAGGGAGAAAGGCTTTCTGTGTGACCCTACATGAAGAATTCTGTAGAGCTTATCTGTTGTTAAATAGCGATGATTTGAAGTTTATACTGCGATTGGCAAACTTCACCAGAAATTAAAATGTTTATGGAGATAGGTTACACAAAGTCAGTAATTTTTTTAATAGCTCAGTAAGTAATTTTAATAAACTATGTATTCAAACCCAAAATTCCCACAATACTCAAAACCAAGTAGAGTAGATTGTAAAAACTTTTACAGTACATAGATATAAATTATAATCTCCAAATCAATTTGTTAAATGATACATTTTTGTAATTTTCAAGACCATGATGTTTAAATGCAATACTCTATCTCTGAGAGATATGCTTACTTAAAAGTCAGTTTTCATTTTTTTTTCCCTACAAGTCATTATTTAGCCCTGAAGATCGTAGGGAAGAGCTTTAAAATGCAATCTATAACTGCTCAGAAGCCAGAAGGCGAAGAAAAAGAACTTGTCTTTATTCCCTTCCCTCCACCCCCCACCCCAAAGTCTTAATTTTAAATCGGTCCCCTTGTTTTTGGAGCCCTAGCTTATGTTTTTTGAGCAGCTGGCAATAATGCAAATTGTCCACCAAAAAACCCCATTTGAATTCTGAACAATTTAAAGTGATCACTCTAATTGAAGAGGCAAAAGACTTGTTAAGCAAAGAAAATCCCTGGTTCTTTTAAGTTCTCCCAGCACTGCTGTTGAGTAATTAAAAGAAGGATCATGATGACCCTACATTAGGTCAAAATCCAGATGATTTTATGTAAAGGAAATGCTCAATTAGAGAGGTCTCAGAGCCCCAAATGTCTTGGATTCATAGTAGGAACTTATTAAGGGTAAGTGGCACTGGCTAGTTTTGTATCCGTGACTAAAATAATTTATGTTGCTCTTCAGCAACCTTGCTTATGAAAAGAAAGCATTTTAGAAATAAGATCTGTATTAATCACCGCTAATTTGCTGTAATTTCTGTGCTTCTCCTCCCTAAAGCCACATTACATTTCCATCACAAACAGCTAAGTGTATGATCATTATAATGCCTTTAATAGCCATATTGCAGGTAGAAATATTAACTTCTCAGGGATTAATAGGAAATATGAAAATGGAGTTAATGAGCTGAATGCCTATCTGCATGAAGGCTTACTTTGCAAACGGCACCCTAGAAAACTTCTGCTTGTAATATGCATGACCATTATGAATGTTATCAATATACAGCTATGAGAGCTCCCTTTACCCTGTATTATTAGGCTGCTGAATGTCAAAGTATGTTGGATAAGGATAAATGAAGGTTTTTTTGCTGATTTGGATAGAGTGATTATTTCTAATGGTGCTACTGTCTTAATTCCTGTGTTTATTCTTTGTAAAATTCTCTCTGTAGGCTGGGTGAATCAGGTGATACTGGTGTAATGAGAAAACAGTATCATTATTCTTCTTAAGGAGGTGGAAAAATTTCAAGGGGAGAAGTACTCTAGAAGCAAAAAATGTCAATGCTGAAAACATCATGCATTTATTCTTCATTAGTTACGGATATCCATTTGGGTTGTTTTGTTGGTAACAGTATTTAGCAGTTCATTAATTTTTGAACGTCATCTTTTTGCACACTGGTGTTTCAGTCAGCATGGGCTGAATTAGAGACTCTCTTTGAAAATTTTAAAAATAAATTAATCCTTGCATGAAACTTCATATGTAGACACTTGTGCTGGTGTGTGTATCTCTACCACATTACACCTGGGTCATATATCTCTTATAAACTACACTTTATTGTTTTCATGGAAGATGTCCTTTTAAAAAAGTCTTCTGTTTCATTTAGCTCATTAATATTTCATTAAGATTTATTTTCTTGAAAAAAGATTCATAAATGCTTGACTCCTCAGAATACAACAGACCATTAGGAAAGATTTAGTGAGGCAAAACATGAAACATAGGAATTAGGAGAAGCAACACCCAAAAGATTGAATTTGGGGATTAGGTTTGGAATTCTTTGAGTGTGGAAGATAGTTTTGAACTGAATGAAATGGTATTGAATAATGAAAGTTAAGTAAAAGGTAGCAATCCATTTCAGTAATTACGTAGACTGTCTTAATTTCTGGTTTTTTTTTATTTTAACAAGTGTGTTATTAATTTGTTTAGGTTATGCCCTGATTGATAGACAATTTGCTATTATGCACATTTTGAGGTAAACTTCCTTCTAAACTCGGCATCTCTTAGTTTAAAATATCCATACCAAAACGGAATCGCTGATCAGAGCTGCGCAGCGAGTCCAGAACAGTCTTTTCCTACGCTGGAGCCTGTAATGCATGGCTAATTGTTTCCAAAGAAAATTCTTGACTTGTCCAGACAGCTCCTGTCATGGGACAGTATATCTAAGGCCTGGGAGTAGGATCCAGTTAGGATAATTTAAGTTCAGGTAAGTAAGAGAGACTTTTGTAGTTAGTTGTAGCTTTTGTGGAGAAGGGAACCATAATGCTCACTTTTGGAGGGCAGATAGTAGATTTTATAATGTTTATTGAAACATGCTCCCCCCCTGCCATTTATAACTTCATCATTGAAAGTTACTTTGCCTTGTGTTGAAAACTGGAGTTGGCAGTTAGCTGAAAGATTTTTTTCTGTTACAGTGTTTTATGTTTGTGAATCCATTTTTTAAATCACGTTTAGAAATTTTTCAAAAAGTTAGCTATCCTGATGCAATATTACTGATATTTTTAGTGGCTCTATGTTTAAACTGATTTCATTGTACCAATACAAATATCTCACTCATCCACTCTAAATGTTTATCTCTGATCCTTCTGTGCTTGCAACAGGCTTTCTTGTTAGGCTATGCAGTGTACCTACTCGTTAATAATGTCACTGAGCAGTTTGGTTTGGTGAGATAACAAGGAATGCAGAGTAGTTCCTGGTCTGAAAAGTGTAACTTGGATTCTTGTTTCCTTAAAAGACTGAGTATGGCAATCAGAATACGAAACTAATTCCAAACATAAATTTTAAAGAGAACAATAAACTACAAAACAGTGCCTAAATGTTGTGTGCTAAATTAGTCCTGTGTAATTCATGTTGCTTTAAAAGAATTTGCAGAGAATTGCATCGGTTTTTATGTGCTTAGGTAAAAGCTGTTAAATGTACAAAGCAGTGATGGTAAATAAGTCACTGAAAGGATGTTATCTTTCAAGAAGGCAAACTTAGAAAACAATATTTTGGACTACGTTAAAAATCCATTTCGGGCAGAAAATGCGTAAGCAATAATTTAACCTAGAACTGGATATTAAGGAAGCTGCTATTTATAGAGAGACTTGATGGTAATTTTGCCTGTTGGGTATCTCCTCTCATAAAGAGTTTAGAAAGATAGGGTTGCTGCAATTTCCACTGGTGTAACATTCCTCTTCAAATATTTTAAGTCCGGGTGAGAGACTGAAAGCTTAGAGGCCAGTACTGTGTTCACAGGGCGCACGGCTTTGGGAGGAGAAGATAGGAAGAAAAGGACTTTTTTTAAGGCTGCACAATTGTATATATGCATATTTAAGAGTATTTAACCATGTCTGCTAAATTACTGAAGTTAATCTATTGTTGAATTATAGAATATTATTTAATACATCAGCATTGTTTTTTTCCTGACCTGACCCAGAATTGGAATGGACTCCAACATAAATTTTTTTAAAGCATTCCTTAAGTTGTATGTATTATAAACTAATAAAATAATTGTTAACCTATCTACTAAGCCTTACCGTTTTTCATCTATCCGGGGGNAGAAACTTCTCCCTTACGATACAATGGTCTCTTCTAATTTCCAGCTGATACTTTGTCTAAATTAGGGGGCGGGGGGGGAAATAATGTTTTTGGGTAATTTAGGTGACTCTAGGACTAGAGTTACCAAATTTAGAGGCACTGCCTGCCTTAAGCGTTTCAGACTGGCTTTTCATTTAGTCTGCATTTGGAGTTCTTTAAGCTTTTCAAGCCCTAATGGTAGTAGGATTTATTATATGTATTACCATTACGGTTGAATAGTAATGTTGAAGCTGTTTGTACGCTGCTTTTTTTTTTATACGAGTGCTCTCAAACAAAATATACTTTCCATCTAGTTAAGGCAGACGCCATTTGTTCAGAAAGGAGTCATTCCCATCTATGTAACTCATGTATTTTTAAGACGGTCAGATACGAAATGCTGGTTAACCCGAACCGTATGAACAAAAACTAATCCTGCACTCTCCGGTGCTCTGGGACGGTCTTGATTCTCATCGGCCAGCTGCTTTTCTTTGCGTGAAACATTTTCCAGCTCTGGCTACTCTAGTGTGGAAATCTTAACAGCTTCTTTATCATGTGCATGTGTATAATATGTATATGTAAAATATATATGCGCGTGTGCGTGCGTTATATAGGGACATGTATAGAAAGCGTGCGTGGGGAGGGGTGCTCCTGCGAGGTGCTGTGAAGCATTCCGGGTGTTGTAATTTGGGCTTGCAAAGCGGTATGATACAATGTTGCTGAGCAGAAAAGCGCACGATAGATTTAATGTAGCCAATTGTCCACTTTTGAAAAAAAGAGTAACTGTTCAGTGTGAGTTAATTTTGGATTTTTTCAGCATCTCTCTTTTAGGCTTTGTGCCGCATTCTTCTAGACAAATGCGTATTCCATGTGGGCCACTGTTCTGCTAAATGCTCTCAGTTCTCCTTTTGCAATCAAGATTATGTTGCTAAGGAGATTTTGCTTTTATTGGTGCCATTGATTTGTGTTAATACGTTTTGAATACCTCTCGGTATTCTTCCGTAGACAAGGCCAAAAGAAAAACTTCCCTGAGTTTCCCGATTTACATTACAAACGGAGCGGTGGTGTAATGAAGCCGATATAAAGTGGGCAGTTGAAAGGGAACTAAAGAAGGGCACTCAAGTGAGAAATGAAGAAATGTGCCGAGAGCGGTCTGCGGGCCGCCTTCGGCCCAGCTGCGGGAGCGGCCCCGGGCCGGCGCAGGGGCAGCGGGGAGAGCCCGCGCCTCCGGCCGCGCANGCCCTGTCCGTCCCCCCTGGCCGCCGGGGGTTCCCCGGGTCCCCGTCCGCCGCCCCGGGTTCCGGGGGGCCCCGCCGTCCCTGGCCGCCGTCGGCGGTTCCCCGGGGCCCCAAGGGGCTCTGTCCGCCGCACCGGGTTCCGCGGGGCACCGGGGTCCCTGACCGCCGCCCGGCCGCCGTGCCCCTCCGGGCAAGGACTCCTTGCACGGTACCCCAGCTCCCCGGGGCTCTCGGCCGGGGCACAGAAAGGCAGCGTCACCTGCTTTATCGAGCCCGCTCTCGGTCGCTCCGGCTTTGTGGTGCCCTTGACGAGGGTGTGGTGGGGCTGCCTGGGCACTGCCTGATCCCTCCAAGTCTGCCTGCACGTTAAAAACAAGCAAACAAACACCATCCCCTCCCCCCAAATACCCCCCGCCAAACGAAAAAGAAAAAACAACGCTTTAAAATGAAAAAATAGTTAAAAAACACCCAAAGCCTTTTAGCCTTGCGTTCATAGATGGCTCCACTGAAGGCAAGCCCCAGGAGGACATCAGGCCTCCTGCCCTCATGTATACGGGCAAGGATGTCCCTTGGCTGCTCTTGCTCTTCCACGTTGTATGGACGAGCTCCTGAAGGACTCAAAGACCTGGTAGTTTTTTTATATGAAAAGATTATTCAGAGAACATTCACGCCAAAAAGCCAAAGAGTGTTCCCATCTTCCACGATTTGCCATCACAGACATCATCTACCTGTGGTGATCTAAACCCCTGCCTGCTGCTTGACGTCAGGGCGGCACGGAGAAGGCCTGGGTCTACACGGGCAAGTGAGATAAAGGGGCCTTTGCTGAGTGATGTCTGTACTTGCAAAGCACCTTGGTGGTTGCGGTGCGGGTATTCAGAGACGAGGACTTCTGTTACACAGCTGCCCCATGTCACAGGGAAGCGGCGTGAGCCCCGTGCCACGTGCTAGTGTAAGAGCTGGGAAAGTAACTGGCTGCAGGCACCTTGTTTAGGTTTTGGTTTCCCCCTGATATGGGGAGGTGACCCAAAGTCACAGTATTGCCTGACTTCTGATCCAAAGGAGCAAATGTGTTTTGAAATAGAAAGGGTTGCTCTGCCTTTTGCATCAGGACTGGCAGTCTGCTTTACATTGTATATTGCTTACTGCGAAAATGTTCCATTGCATTTATGTAGGCTCGGCTTGCTGCTTCACATTGCTCCACGTTGTTCAACCCAGAGGTCTTCATTCTTAGGCTATTGATCACATTATATATAGCATAAACTTTCATTCTTGCGCTCTCGCTCTCTGCAGTATTAAGCCCCTGCCAGCAGGATGGGAACTCCGGCTTGCTGAATGGTTGGGAGGAATGGAAAAGCTCAGCCTATTTGCTTGTTTTCTAACGTGGCCTAAGGTGCTAAGTGACTTATTCCTATTTGTGTGCCTTTGAAAATCTGGATCTTGAGTAGTTATTTAATAAAATAAGAGAGAAATGCGTAAGGACAGCTATTCTATCCAAATTATGCAAAGATCATTTTAGCAGCGGGTCTTACTCAGGATTTTGTGCTATTCTGTATTAATTTCACAGTTCTAAGCAAAATCCTTCATCGTGCTTCAAGAGCGTGTGCCCAAACACATTAACTGTAACATGCTTTTTCATACCTTTTCCAACACACTCTACGGAAAGGGCCTGTTTTTATATGAGATAATGAGTTTTGAGGTTAATGAGGATAGGGCCCAGAATTCCTACTGTATTGTGTGCCATTGAGTATACAGTAGAAATAAATTAAGAGAGGCAGACAGTGTTTTAAAATCCTCTTTCATTTAGGCATTTTGTTTAGCATTCAGAACACAGCCACGTTACATGATTAGCTGATTTTAATGAGTGTCCTCTAATCAGTTAAATGAAAGTGTGTGGAAAACCTAAAAAGATTATATTTGCGGAGACAGTCTGTTTACATTGTTATACCTCAGCTAAGAGGATACTTGGCATGTATGATGCATCTAAGAGAAAAATGTGGAAGGCCAAAGAAACCTTGAAGACAATTGGATCCAGCCCATTCTCCCTCTCCCCACAATGCAAGCTCTGATGAGTTAGTATTTTAATTAATGTCAACCCTTACCATCAGTGCTCATGGGAACAATCATTAAACCGACACAAAAACATTTTAAATGGCTGGCAACCTACCAGATACTGAGCTAAGCATTCCCATGGTAGAGTGGACGGTTTCATAGCCAATTCTGCACTGGATTAAATACGTTCTCTAATAGTACTGGCTCGAAAGGCTATTATTTTCATCCTAAACAATGCAGTATGGTTTCTAAGTTCTTCTATTTTAAAATGTTTTTATATTTACTTCCCAACACTAGTATCAATGTTATTTATGTGGATGCGGTTGAATTTTACTCTTTGATGTTACTAAAACTTGTTTTTCTTTTCCCTCCTTTTTCCCCCTCTTTTGGTTTCCTTGCTGCTAAACCAAAACCGTATTTTTTTTTTCTCTCAGATAATTCACATGATCAGACGCAGCCTAAACCAACAGTCAGTTTCCTATGTAGCTCTAAAAATTGCTGGCTGAGTGGATTTTAAAATTGGACAACTTATATATTTTTGGTTTCGTATGATGTTACTTTTGCACGGTAGGAACTGGGTCACGTCTCTAACTACCTAGGAGGTACTCTGCTATCCTCACCACTGCAATATTTGCTTGCCAAGTGTACTAAGTAGCCTGATCTTTCTTATTCCTCGAAGGCCTTTTTTTCCCTCCTCCCATCTTCTGTGTTTGCTGTTTGCTCAAATTGTTTAAACATGGAGCTCAATGACAGGCTATTAGCGCTGACTGGAGCCACACATAATGTGGCCACATGTTGTGTAAGCTTCACAACTTGTCTGCTAATTCCCCTCAGGCCTGACCTGAAATACCCTTGCTATTCTAGCTCTTAGCCCTTCCCCAGCAGAGGCAGACACTCCTGCTAACTCGTACGACACATCGGTGAGGTCTTTGATTGGGGGCCAAATCCTGCCTCGCCTTCTGCCAGAGGTAGTGCCACGGCAGTTGGCGAATCTGCCTGAGAAGGAGAAGAGGACAGAGCCAGCCATGTTGTATGGATGAGGGTGAGGGCTCTTCCCTCTTCTGGTGCGACCCGTCGGGAGTGAAGGCCCGTGGCTGCAGTGCAGCTGGCAGGCAGCATGAGAGACACTGCTCTCCTCTGCCTGCGGCTGTGTGAATCCCACTGATGGCTCCCGAGGGAAAATACAATTTCCATAGAAAGTCTACAAGCTACGAGGAAGAAAGATGGCAGGGGAAGCCCATGCTGGCAAGTGGGGAGAGCGTTCTCCATTTCATTCTTGTCATCGGGATCTCTGTGCCACTGTGGTGGTTCTGGAAAGGAGGGAGATTTTGGTCAAGTGGGCAAAAAAAGGGCAGCCCGTTTAGGAAGAGGATGAGGATAATGAAATACATAGTGATGAGCTCAGAATTTACTCCTTAGAAGAGGTGCTTATTGGACAGAAAATAAATGAACTGGGAAGGATCTGAGCAGTGGAAAGTCAAAAGATCAATGCAGATGTGTGGCACTGGTATCCAAAAAAGAAATTAGTTGGAGAAATGGATTTCAGATGAGGAGGTAGATTGATTAGGAAGAAGGATGTATGGTAGATTAGGCTATAGGATTGATGAGTTGATACGGCTGATCAGAGAATGGAAATAAATAGAGGAAACCTTAAAAAGGCCATGGAAGCCCCAGCAACAGTGTATAAACAGCATTTAAAAAGTCTGTGAAGCCAAGAACAGACTAGAAAAGGGGAACAAGAAAGTTTTGGGAGGGAGAAATTTAGGAGAACATGAAAAAGTAAAGTTTAGTGAAAATGAGCAAATTATGAGCAAGGGAAGACAAATAGCACAGAAAGAAAAAGTAAAAGAGGACATTCCAAAGACCAGGAGGGAAAGGATTTAGAGGTGAAAAGGCAAGAGTTATGTGAATTAAAACCATGGGGGAAAAAAGCGAGGTGGTCACAGAGAAAAGGGGAAAAAAAAGGAGCAGGAGGAGTATACACACAATGTACAGTCTCTTTAGGAATACCTTTAAACCTCCTAAAATGTGGACAGCTTTGGAAACAGCAAACCTCATGATCACCAGCTCTGTTTCAGTGTATCCATCTTCATCCTTTTTTTTCAATCCTGAAAAATTGGGAAGCTCCTTACGGTTCCCATTTAATGAATGCACTTTCACACTCATGCAGTTTTTAAGTTACAGGAAGAACGCTTGCCCCATTTTATTCTTCTTTCTGCATCCCGTCACCCTGAAATGCTTCCAATATTCAGTCCCCCATCTATCTCAGAGATCGAGACCCACAACCTGCTCTTCCGCTGTGTTTTCAGATCCTTGTCGAACTTTTCTTTATTCACAACCTGAATTCCCTGACATGGGGAGATACGAGTAGCAGGGGAGGCTGCATTTTACCCTTAATAAGCTGCTGCAAACATCTTTCCCCATTAAACTGTGATTTTTTTCCTGAAGCTGAAGGGCTGTTTTCAAGAGCACTGTAATGATCTAAGGTCTTTTTTCCCTTCAATTCAGTTTATGACCCATATTACAAATGTAGGCTATAAAACCTTCAGTTGCTACAATGTCCAGAAAGTCTCTGGCAAAGTCATCATCTGTTTCATAAAGGTGAAATTTGCTGCAGACAGATGAATAGAGTTTCTCTAGCTGAGGCATATAATTAGACCAACAGAATTTTCATGCAAATTCCTCCCCTAGGAATAATGAACAAATATACAGAATTTAGCATGCCATGCCAGACCACGGGCTAAGGACAGATGTTCAAAGGATCTATAAAAAATTGAAGCCAGGCAGCTAAAAACAGTTTAAAGTTGATATAACCAAGTCTGTGACAAAGATCTTGCCTTTTCTTGAAATGCGTGTGTGGAGTGTGCGGTGCTCTAATTTACATAGCAAATAGGTGTTCTTATTTATATAGTAAAGCTTAAATGTTCAAATTAGGATAGTAAGCTTGTTTTCCCATGTGCTGTACAAATATGTGTGTTAGAGAAGGACCTTGTTTCAAAGAACGTGCAAGTAGTTAAGCAAGAGAGGCAAATGGAAAAGCTGAATACAAGCAAAATATCTTGTTAGTTCCCTTAGAAATAATGGTGCTGCTTCATCATTTCCCCCTACTCATTTCAACCGTGCCAAAGCTAGCCCTGCCTGTCACTGCTAATGCATACCAAGCACCCTCTGTCACCCCCCCAGCAAGGATTTAGTTGGGGGGGGAGGTATGTGTTAATCAACAGGATTCTTCTGTGTTTTTTTTTTTTCCTTCTGAGAAGCGATTGTCTTTCTCAGGTCTGGTATGAATAAAAAGAAAGAGTAAAACCAGCATAGCTGACACAAAAACCTCAAGACAATTTGGTTTTCTTCCCAAAATACAAGGCATCTCACCCCTGAAAAGTTTTGCTTCTGCCTAGCAGCGTATAGATGTCTTGCTTTTCCCCATTCAGGTTAGTTGAATGTTAAAACTGATTTTCAAAGATTCTTTTTCTTTCACCCTAGTCAGCAGAGAACTGACTCAGCATCCCAACAACAATGCATTTAGAGCGGGCATTAGTTTTGAAAATGTTGTTTCAACTCTGTGAGAGACCATGGCAACAAAGATAGGATGAAGACCTTTGAAGAAACCTTTGAATACTGTTTAGAAGGAGGAGAATGGATAGCAAAACAGAGGGAAAGAGAGTAGGATTCATTTGCTTCTTAGTGATGCTACCATTTTAAGGGGCAGTACTAATTCCTATAATAGATTTCACTCCTGGGCAAAGAATTCTACCGAAAAGCCCCAAATGAGTGCCACTTCCCATTGAGATAATGTCTGGGGTTGTACTGAGGTTTTTTTTCCCCTGTGTTTGTTTTGACAAGTAGATTCTTTTGCTTTATCTCTCTTAAACAAGAGAAGTTTTAAGGCTTAAAGATTTGAGCCCTCTGAGAAATCAAAACTTCAGTCTTTGAGATTGCGCTAAGTATATTTACTCAAGATTTATGACAAATCCCACAGAAGTAAGGAGAATGCTTAATACAATTCAAATAGGCTGGAACTTACCATCTAAATAAGGACTAATCTACTGCCTGCCTGTGCTTCCCTAGGAAGAGACACCACCACTCCCAGTGTAAAACAAAAGAGGACTTTAGGGAAATAGAAAGTCTGAAAATCCTCATAGTCTATTCATGGGTTGTCTCCTTTTAACTGACATTTCAAAAGTTATGCCCGCTCATGACAAATGCACTTTTCAGGTTTTGCAAGTTTCATTCTTTTTATGATTTTCAGTCTGTGCTAAGAAAATCCTATAATACTTTATCATGCTTTAGCTATAAACATGGAAGAATTTTGATCAAAGGAGACTATTTTAACAGCTGTCTTTCAAGGCAACATGTGCAGCTCTCTTGGCAGCTTCAGCTAGCAAGGTTTGAAGAAAACAGAAGTCTTTGCAAAGTCTTTGCATGTTTGAGGCGTCAAAAATATTGAATATATTGCCTTTGCTTAGTGCTTTCTGGGATCTCAAAGCCATGGTCAGGCAATAAAAATGCCCTGCACCAGGAACCCTTAATTTAGTTCAAAGAGATTGGAATGATTGCTTTTGTGTTTTGGGTTTTTTTTTTAGTGTTCATAATCTGCCTTATCCAGCTATTTGTCAGCAGAAATAGAATTTTATTTTCTTGGACAAATATGGTCTGGGATTAGTTACAGGAAAAAAGGAGGGACTGTTGCTCTTTTTGGCAAAACAGAGAAGAGGGACCCCCCTCCCATTACCTTTTCACAGCCAGGGAAATGAACACTTCCATTATGCTGGACAATGAGGAGCAGAAGTAGCAGGTGGTGACTGCTACTAATCAGGAAGTTAAGTAATAGCCATACTTGAGCACTTTCTAAAGGATTACTGTTTATGGGAAGATTTGTCCCCTATCTGGGCACCATTGGAAAGAAAACACAGTGAGAAAGATGAAAAGGTGCCTATTAGTTACAGATTTTCCAGCCCCTTCCCAGCTCCCTCCAGTGCCTGCTGCCCTCCCTTTACTGCCCCAACCTGTTCAAATTACTCCAGCAGACAACTGGTGAACCCGTAAGAATAGATCCTTTACTTAACCCTGTCCCAGCTCCTACTTTCCTGCTTAGAAAAAGGCCAGCCTTTGCCTCGGCACACTGGCTGGTGCCCCTGCGAGCTGTTGCTTGGCTGACCAAAAGGAACATCGATTCTTCTGGGGTAGGCTTATAAATGTAATTTCTCTACCTGTAACAACACTTCTTGGCAGGGAGGGGAAAGGAAGCTATTACTGCCATTTTCACTCTGGGAATTACTTATATATTATCTGATAGATGCCAATAAAGAGGCCTAGATTTGCTGAAGAGATGTAACCGTATGTCCCAAACCCTTCTTCATAAGGTACCACAACGTTAATTTTCCATCATGAAAAAAATCACAGAACCATTGTATGGTTTTGGGTTGGAAGGGACCTCCAAAGAGCGTCTAGTCCAACCCCCACCTGCCACAGGGAAGGGACATCTTCCACTAGATCAGGTTGCTCAAAGCCCCATCCAACCTGACCTTGAACCCTTCCAATGATGGGGCATCCACAACTTCTCTGGGCAACCTGTTCCAGTGTCTCACCACCCTCATTGTAAAAAATTTCTTCCTTATATCCAATCTAAATCTACCCTCTTTCAGGCTGGTCCCACTGATTGCCAAATCTTGTTGACTTCATTGCTGAAGGCAGGAGTAGTTTTCCAAATCCTCAGGTAGGTCACTGTGTGAGTGACGCTGTTACAAACCCTTAGTTTTTCTGTCTCTCACACTTTTCGCTGATCTTGAGTCAACAAACTGTGATGCATCACTCAGACATACAGATGCAAAAGTAGATCAAATTCGATATTCAAATCCAAGTCCCGGAACTGCAGAAGTCATGAGCCTCATCAGACTCCTGACATCTCACAGGCTGCCCTCGGGACCCAGTGGGGCATCAGGAGCCCAGGTACTTTGCTGAGCCAGGACCCAGCAGCTGTCCTGTTATGTTCGGTGCTTTTTGTGCAGGGAGGAGACACAAAGTGATACAGCACTGCCCCACATCTTGCCAAGGAGGGGCTAGCATGCATATATTTTGTATGCCTTCTTGAATTTGTCCACAGGTCAAAGGTACCTCAACAGTGTTTTGTAGGCTTTTTTTGTCTGGGGGGTATCTTTTTAGACTATGCTACAAGGGGCTGATATTTTTTAATTCTTGGATCAATATAGGGCATGTCATTCCTTCACGCTATGAACTGCAGTTTTTCAGATCACCCCTCTGGACTAGTGCGATTAATACAAAGTAGGTATGACCCCCTGCACCTTGCTATACTGCCAGCACGTCCTGGAAGCATAAAAGGATATCCTAAAGATCACCAAGTACAGAGCCCTCTAAATTTGCCACAACTCCTCCAGGACAAAACCTTCTTTTAAATACCATTTGCTTGAGCCATTTCAGTACCACTGTTTGCTTTCTTATCTGTTGACATGGTGGCTTAGCTTCCTCAGAACATTTTTGTCTGAAAGATCATTATTTTCTTTTCCAAGCGTCCCATGAACAGACTGATTGTACTTCATCAATTTTAAATTTTGACCATCTGCCAATTGCTTTCAAATCTAAAGCCAATCAAAATTTAAGGAAAACAGTGAAAGAGGAGCACATCCACTTCAAAAAGGTTACCCAACTGTTTGTTGTTGTTGTTTCATTTTGTCTCAGGCTTTATAATGACGGCTTTCAGCATCTTGGCTCTGTTTGTGAGTCCTTGTTTAAAAGTCAGGGCTGTGCCTGCCCTTTCCCGGGGTACAGGCACACAAGCGGGCTGCTGTGCGGTTCGTCATTCGCATTCGATCCTCCGCTGACTCCAGAGTCCGGTCTGATGAACAATTGCCAAGAGAGATGCCTTCTGTATTTATGTGGAGGGATTTTCACAGCTGCTGATTATCATAAATAACGTGGCTTGGAAACACCATATAGTGTCTGTGGGTTTTTATGGGCATCTAATTTTCCTTGTTTTAACAAACTACAGATAAGCCTGATAGTTGGTTACGGATATTTTGTGAGTAAGACTCCAACCTAGCTGCATGTCAGGGAACTAATAAATGCCATTAGTACCTAGAGTAACTAAGGCCCAATGCTACTTAGCTTCTCAGGACTGAAATAATTCATGCTGTAACACCTCTGACATCAATATGGTCCCAGAAGGATGAATTCACTGAAGTTTTCATCTAAAAGTTGGAAACTTCAACAGAAATCATAAGAAATTATGTAAAAACCTACTGCTGTTTTTCAGGTTTTCAGGCTGTGCTGCTTTACTGACCGCAGGGTCTATATCTTTCAAGGCCATTGCCTGCATGAGCAGACTTATGGACCTCCATGGTCATCATGAAACCTTGTACCAGTAGGAGGTGGGGGCAGACGGCTTCCTGCTTTACGATGACACCCTGATTTCCCTGCTCTCCCATACTGGCATCCTACCGAGAATTTGAAAAATGAGTGCTTCACTGCAATGACTTGTGGTTGGTTTTCATTATCCAAACTAAGACAAAAATGTTTCATACGGACAGCTTTGATTTTTTCATAGCTGCTAGACTTTGTACTTGTGATTGCTTTGTTGTATACCAAGCATCTCAGTGCTATTCACTTGAGACTGAAAACTTTAGAAAAATACTGTTTTTTGAAGATTTAAAGAGTTACTTTCCTCCTCCTATCAACAACAGGAACGGTTTGGAAGGTATTTTGGCTGTAGAAGAAAAGACAAACAGTAAAATGGAGTTGCTGCTTATGTAAATGTAAGACAGGCTTTTGCCATATTCTTCATGTTGAATAAAAGAGTTTGGCAACAGACAAAAGACTAACATTACTGGCAGTTTACTAATGAACAGTACTGATAATGAATGCTGCCTTACTACAGGAGTTGAAGGTGACAACACATACTTATGGGGTTCCTTTTTGGGGCCATAGGAAATAAAAAGTAACTGAGGCAAATGGGTTCACTCTGTGCTCCATGTGCCTGGAGAGTGGCAAGGCATAAGGAGTGCTAGGAGACAGTCTCAGCTCTGATAAGTCAGGTTTTGTACACAGAAGGCGGGCATGCATGCTGAAAGAGTGGAATCAAAGTGGAAAATTACTTTTCAGAAATCAGCTTAAGCCATAAGACTGCATCTATGTCCTTTGGGGGAGGAAAGAAGAGCCGCATCCCACTGCTGTCTTCTGCCAAACTTGAAATGAGAAATGTTGCCCAGGTGCCAGTGTCTAGAAGAGGATTTTCAGGCTGTGAATCTCAGCCTCAGAGAGAGGAGATGAACTCAAGCTGCAAGGAAAAGCTTATGTCTCAGAGAGGGCTGAATTGCAACCGTACTTCTCTCTCTGGTGTTCCCAGTGTGTTGTCTTCAGCTTCTCTCCAGTCAGTGGGCTGGTGGTTGAAAGTCCTATTCAGGTACTCCTAACTCTCCCTTTACAATGTGTTACATTATTTTCTGCAGGAACTATGGTGTCTAACTCAGGAATTTGACTCTGGAAAACATAAGCTGAAAGTTATGAGTGGCAATGAAGAGTATAACCCTTGTGGTTCAGGCCGTAAGCCAAGGTAGATCTGCTGTGACTGTACATGGTTCGTTTTCCTAGGAAATCAGTCTAACTCTCCTTATTTTTTTGTAGTGTTGACAAAGTTTAAAAGAGAAATAGTGGAAGAGTACAAAATACCTAGGAAAGTGAAGCACATATGATTTTAGTTATAGTTTAATTTTTAGTATAATAAATGAAATATGAATGATCGCGAAGTATCTTGTAAGTAGGTATTTCTATATTTAAACTGATAGTTTGTGGGATGCCGTTTTGAAGTGCTGAGGTGAAAAGACGACTAAAGTTGTAAAGTGTTTAAGATAGTGATTTATATAGGTCTAAAAAACACCCAGAAGGAGACAGCTTTTTTCATAGAATTCATGGATGTCTGTTAGGGGTAAAGAAGGCTTTTCTTTCTCTTCATGAAGCTTTGTGTGATGTGAACAAATTTTGTATAGACAAGGCAGACTGCTGGAGGAACAGAAAGGTTGAGTTTGTTTTCTTTGGAAGCGTCAGTTTTAGCCTACCTCCGACAGAAAACAACCGGATTGTTTGGGCTCTTGTTCACTTATTTCCCTGCTGGGGTTCTGTGCTCTTGCCCTCCCGGGAGAGCTCTTGCGTTCCCTTCTGTGTTGCTGTCTCTCAGGCTGTTAAGCGCAACAACATGGTTTAGAAAAAATAGCAGTGAAGTACCAATTGCAGCAAAAATCAGATATGAATCTGTAATGTTCCAAGCCGTGCAGGGTTCTTGTCTAACTGCATTGCCAAGCTCACCAATAAGATATAGCTTTTAAGTTTTAAATGCAGGGCTATTTTTAATCAATATTCAGTATATCCTTGTTAAATGATGTTTTGCAATACTGTCTGGGAAAGTATCTACCCTCTAAAGTAACTTTATAAACATGTTAACAGTAACTATATGAGAAATCTTAGCATGCTTTTATTTTTGTGTGAAGTACAAAATACACTTTTAGATGTGGTTTAGGCAGTTATCAGTATGGCATATCTGGTGGTGATATACGATGAGGCAAGCTCTCGTTAGTACCCACACATTAAGAAAAAAATGCGTGAATCCTACACCTACAACCTTAATTGAAATTAAAGGTTGCTAGCCTGCATGGACCACCGGTATCATCTAAAGAAGAAAAAAGAAACAAATGTTTAAGCCATTGAGCATCCCACCCACGCTTCTACTCATTAGTTCCACTCAGCCTGTACTAACACTGCAGTTGTGCATCAGTAGTGCGCTACGACCATCTGGCTAACCCCAGAAAGACATGTGGGCAGCTTATCTTCAAAGATGAATACTGGCTTTTAGCAACAGCACTAACAGCTGTATCAAGCCAAAGAATGGAAAATAGATCTCCTAAGTTCATCTTCTTCCATAAAGGACCAAATGACCTGGGTTTGACAGTGATGTTTTAAATGAGGACATTTAGTCAGATTTGCATGTACCTCCCTGTCTCTTTGTAAAATGTGCTGTACAGCTTATAGTTAAAGAACATCAATTATGGCGTGAATCTATAGGATATATTAGCAGATGGATATTTTTTCCTTGTCTAGTGGAAATGGGGAATACTCTATGGAGATAAAAGATGGGAAAGCTACCCATAACAGTTCATATGATCTTCAGCTTTCTCTTCCTAGTAAGCACTACGTAATTACTGTGAGCTGTTTGAAACTCTTTTTGGAGATGTGTCTTTTAACTCTTGCAAGTGTACATCTACAACATTTTAGAAAATAGTTTTGGACAGAGAGGTAGAATATTTTTATTTCAAATCAAGGCCATGTATCCCATCCAGCAGTGAGAAGTGTTGCATTGCTTCCTGGATTACTCAGTGCCTTCACTTCCTGCTTACGTGTTGTGAAACTAATGCGTTCCAGAAAGGATGGAGTTACTTGAGGATCTGAATTCCTACAGGGAGCGTGAGGGTGAAGTACTTTTTAATCGTTTTGATTCTACAAATGATGCAAAACCAAGTACATGGAGGAACGACTCACATATCGGGAAGCGTGCTGCTTCATTCATCACCCTAAGAACGAATCGTGAATCATGCATACAAACTGAGATTTGATTCTTTCTGCCTCTTGGCCATGATATTATTTTTCCCCATTCATTTTATGTGAAACAGGAAATGACTTGTCTTTTCCCTTAAGAGAGCACCTTCATGTCATCTGCTTTGTTAAATGATTCCATAAGATTAATTCTCCTTATGAAAGCGTAGCCACAATAGAGATGCTGAATGCGTACTTACCACTAGCAAAGAATAGGGATCGTGCAGAATAGTCATATTTAAAATAAAAATAAAAGGAAAAAATGCTTCTACTTTTTAAAGGGGAATCCCACTGTTATCTGCATGTATATGACTGTAGTATCATATGGTCCTGAATGGATCGTAGCGCTGGGCGCTTGCAGTGGTTTTACAATTACCTGGTCAGCCACCCTACAGAAGTGTGCATGTGTGTTCTTTATACAAATGATATTTCCAGTGACAAACTTGCAAATAGATCATTATACAGGCAAGGTCGCTCCCTACACATAACCAAGAAACAGAAAAAGATGATGAACACTCATAATACTTTGCTAAGTGATTCTTTTCATCTCAACCCATTCCCTTTCTTCTAAGCTCCATTATTAGCCATACACGTGGCAGCTACAGATATATGATTGTGTGGTGGGAAGATAAAGGGCAGGTAGAAAAAATTCCTCTGATCTTTTATTATCCCCTCATCTGCAGGGTGCCCTGGAAGAAGCAGATGAAATAAACAAAATACACAGATCCACCTCCAGACTGGCTTTCCGCAGTCATGACTATCACCAGGCTCTTGCTGGTATTTCCCAAAGAAACCATGCCTTGCTCACACATCCAAATTCAGTATCTTCGGCTATGATAAGACACTTTTTTTTCAACTGAGGATACTCACCCCCAACCATTTAGTAACTAACCACAGGGCCCTTTAGACAGATTGTCTGACTATCACACTAGCAGCCTTTTAACTCTACACCTTCCTCCAGCATCACTTGTTCTCCCACCAACCCCACTTCATTATATAAGACCCGAGGACCCTCCCTCTCCTTGTCTGCTTTGTAAAGATGACTCGGGAACTGAACCCAGCTGCTTCTCCTTTCTGAGATAATTGCAGGTATTTCTACAGCTGCTTCAGGGATGTGCTGAGGTATTAAATGGCTGGTGGTGGGGGTGGTTTTTCTTTCTCCCCTGTGCTCAGTTTCTGACCTTGTATACTGATACCTACTGGCAAAGCAGTGAGTGTCTCACTGACGATGTGAAAATACCTTGGTCCTAAGCACTACTTCTTTTTCAGAAAGCAGGAAGGGATTCGTCACATCTGCAGCAGAAAAGGTACAGGTTAAGGGCTGGGTTTTGTCGTAAGGTGTATATGCTAACTTGTAATCAGACACACATGGCACATTCATTTAGGAGGTTAACTTGCAAACATTTTTATTAGTTCAACTTGCTTTAGCAAGCTTTTGGTCACAATTGAACTCTATCTGAATAAAACTGGAAGAACTGCTGCCTGGTTATCAATATATTTTATATGGTTTAAGTTGTGTAAAATGTGAGTTGAAAGAGCTACATTAAAACTGCAGTCAAAGATTGACTTAAAATTACCTGTATGGCTGTAATTCGGCTTCTAAGCATGTACTTGCTGTGGTGCTCTCTAGTGATTTATGATTGCGTACTGCTTATTTTCTACTTCATCTTTGTTCAGAACACTTCTAAAAATATTTTAAACTGTTTAGTGTGAAATCTTGTTTCATGTTAGGACTTCAGAGTAGAGACAAAAATCCAGTGTTCCCAGCAGTATTCAGTAGCTTTGACTATGATTACCTTTGCTCTTGCACTTATCTTACGACAGCAGCTTTTATCATGGGGTTCTGCTGCACTGCTAGAAAGTACATCCCATGCACTGGAGGGAGGCCAGGATCCTGTGGATTAAAAATCAAGACTGTAAATACAGATTGAATGCAATGGGCACATTAAAGCTTCTAAATGATTCTGTATGAGAAAAGACTTGTGCTCTGCTGATTTAGAATATGGACGAATCTGTTGTACGACTCTGTATCCTTGCTCAGTGGAAATCTTGGCCAGGACATGGGATGCTGCAGGGCCAGTTACGTGAAGCAGCTTTGCTTATCCAGAACTATGTGTACATCTGCAGCTGCAACTGCTGTTTTTGTCTGTTTAGCTTTGTAAAAATAAAGATAGGTTAACCTTCAGCTGCAGACAGGCTCTGCAACTCTCCCCAAGTCCTTCATTCTTGGAGCCCAGATCCCATGGAGGTCACTGTGTAAGAGTCACAGGCAGAGCTTTTAGGGAGTCACAAAGTGCAGCTAGGGTGCTATTACACCTGGATGCCAGCTGAATTGACAAAACTGCAGGGCTGTCCTGTTGTAGGGCCAGGCTGGTGTCTGCCTGCCTTGGGGGTGGGAAGGGAAGTGGGAGAACTGCAAAGAGCAATGGTCCCGTGCTTCACTGGTCTGACGCAGGGAGAATTAGCTGTGCGCCTTTGATATTTGACTTCTTTCTTCTGTCCTTGTTATTTTTTTTTTTTTTTAAAGTAGGGCATGTTTGATTGTAGGAGTTAACTGTTCTTAAGGGCATAGTATTTGGGTGAATACAGCAGAGCTAAGCATGCCCTGAGAAATGGCTTTGGTTTGGGGGAGTTACTGAATACCAAAATAAAGAGCTGCCATGGGCAGTGTTCTGGAAGACCCGTATGCCATGCTGGATCACGAATACAAAGGATCAGAGAAAGTCAGAAAGGTGCATTAAAGACCTGGTTGCCTCCTTTTGTGTGTTAACCAAAAGGCATTTGATACACCCTGGTTTTATGGCATTGACAGTATGGAGATGGCCATGGGTTCCAATACCACAACAGTGTCAGCTGACTGCTAATTCTACCAGTTTGAAAAATTAACCCTGATAGTGAAGTGCAGCAAGTTTATTGAGAAATTCTGATAAGTGAAGAAGGATTTCTTTTTTTTTCTTTTAAAATACCTAAGTCTCTTGTCTTGTGGTCTTTTTTTTTCTCTTAATACCTCTGTGTATTGGTGTGTCTACTTTGGAAAAGAGAAGGGCAAAATGTGTGTTTGTATGGGAACTCACAAGGTAGCTTATGTACAAGTATTTTATCTTAAATACTGAATAGTAAGAAATACTTCTATTGACTTTAAGTGATTACTGCCAGTTTTCTATGCATGGACTTATATGGCCTTAGAAAGGAATATTTTCTGCAGATCCCTTAATTCTCAGTTTCTTGTGACTGTGTAATTTTGTCTTCTCTTCTTTTCACAGTAAAACACAAAATTGGCATTGAACTCCTGACATTTGTTGCACTGACTTACTGATAGCTTTTCGTACCAAAGCCTTTTCCAGGAGCAGCACTTGTGTAAGCTGAAGCATTGCTGGAAATGATAGCAACTATCTGATTTTGTACGTTGGTCCAGAAATGGTCTGACTGGCGGTGTGGGCGGTTGCCTTACCCTCCTTTATTAGAGGACGATGAGGAGTATGTACTGCCTGGTTTTAGGATGGCGTCTTTTCAACTTTCACATGCCTGAAAGTATGTTTTATTTTCCCCCAATAATTGTGAACATAGTCTGGTAGCATCTTTAGTTGCTGTCTGTGAACTTGCTGCTTTGTGATACTTTAAAAGATAAAGGAAAAGGAATTCTTCAGTAGGTAAATGGGTGTTTTCTATGAAGTAAATCTATGAAAGAAACACTTTCGATTCTGGATCATTTAAACATAACTTGGACATTTATGTATTTAAGTTGGTACAAACCAATGGAAATTTCACTGCAGTATATATATGTATCTAGGTCACAATGTAATTTAGTGCTCAAGTTTCTCTTCTAGTTTATTATTTTTAAAGACTCTAGCTAGTTTAAGGTCCTAAAAGTTACTTTTCAAAGTATGGTTTAATGGTCTTGGTTTACACAGTTTGAAACTGTACCCAATGAGCGTCAATACTGTGAAAAATAGTGATTATATATTAGTCTTACCTACAAGCACAGGATAAAGTAATCCATAGGGATATCTAGTGCAACTTGTCACCTACTGTCCATGCATTTGTGTGAATCACATTGCTTGAAGGCTGTCTTTCTCCAGACGATGCCTCTGTCTGTATACGTTAGGCAAATTCACCACTGGGGAGAAAAGGGAATTAATCTCCAGTATCAAAACACAAGTAGTTGTGCTCTCAAGCACAGTGTGCATCTGATTAGTGAGTAATTCTTAGGTAAACGCCTACTTGGGAATATTAGGCAGAAAAAGGCCCTTCAAAAAAAAAAAAAAAAACCAACCAACCAACCAACCAAACAAAAAAAACCCAAAAAAACCCAAACAACCAAAAAACCAAAACCAACAAACTGTGCAAATGTACTCAGATTCTCCTATTTTTGAAATAAATTACTTCCATGTGTGTTAAAAGAACCATTTCTAGGTGGACCTCCTGAAGTTATTCCAGTATAATACACTTCCAACTTATATAAAACATTAAAAATATCTCATCTGCTAGTATATGTCCAAACTGACCCAGGACTGCACATTCAGGACCACTTTATAAGGAAAACTTGGTTGAGCAAAGAGAAACAGATGTTTCCTGCCTAGTAGCATGAAGTGAGTTAGTGTGTTGGAAAGCCATCTAAAGTTAGTGGAAGGACATCCAGGATTGTGGTTGCCATGATATTCTCCCTAAGCAGCTTCAGGACTAAAAATTTTGATTTTTAGCAGCTTTAGAAGGGGAGCAGCATCCACTGCAGATGCAATTGCAAAAGCAGAATGAGAGAGGGGAGACAAGGATTACCAGATCGGGAATCAGCAACAAGTGACTCTGAGTAGACGAATGTTTTGGTCTTGGTTGGTGTCAGTCCTTGGGGGTGCCCACCACACCAGATGGTGGTACGGGCTGTAGGGTGGCACTGTAGGTTCAAGCACAGTGGCTCAGGTACCTGTGCTATGAGGATGCTGTGTTGTGGTGGCTTGTCAGCTGCCAGTACCTCAGCTTACTTCGGGCTGCCTTGCATGTCTCTCCCTGACCAGAGACATGCTGAGAGTCCTTGAAAATCTGGATTAAGGAGTTTTATGGCCACAGAAAAAATATAAGAAACTAAGGGCATGGGAGAAATAATGCAAAAGGCCACCTGTTTCTCCAAAATGCAAGGCAGCTGTGGCCTCTCCTCTGGCTACATGTTTTCTTCTGCATAATGTCGCCCCCTTTGTAGGCTACTCTTTTTCCCAAGGCCACTTCTGCTGCTCCTGGACTGCTGTTAATATCCCACCTGTAGGATGCTCTAACAGCATCACCACAGCTTTTCCAATTTCATCTTAAAAGCTAGACTAAGTGTCTGGAAACAGAGGTTCAAACCCCTTATGTATAGCACAGGTTGAAATCTGTGTATCCCACTTGCACGGAGAGTGCCACAGATGCCTGTATATAAGCCACCCACAAAATATGCACACTCTAACACCTCAGAATGCACAGAAGAATATTCAGAGTTCCTCAGGCAATACAGGAGAAGTTAGTGAGGCAACAAGACATGGAGCTGTGCATTTGTCCTGGAATGGCAAAAGGCTTGTGTTTTGCACCTACTTTTATGACTGTTCTGTATTTTATTGCATGAATAATTTGAGAAAGATGATCCTTTATTTACCATCGAACTTACTGCTTAACTTAAAGAAGCCTATGCAGCTTTTGGTTTTGGTGTGGTGTTTTTTTTTTTGTTTGTTTGTTTTTTTTTTTTTTTTTTTACAGAGGGAGCTTTTACTCCAGATTATTTCTGTGATGGAATAGTGCAGAGGAGTGATGGGTTCAGAAAAGGTAAATCTTGGCTTCATCAGTACTGTATGCAAACAGAGTGACTGGTGCAGTCTGGAGCGCTTTCCTGAAGGCATCATGCAGGAGGCTGGTTGCTGGAAATGGAAAAATGAAGTGAAAGATGGTGGGCAGATCAGCACCCTATAATCACTGCTTGAGCTGATTTCTAATGAGTTTGGGACTTCTGTCAATCTTCTGTTCCCACAAGGCTTCATGAGAGAGATTTTACAAAGTGAAACCAAAGAAGGGGGGAAAAAAAGTTACTGAAAGCCTACGTGTGTGAGGGCTTTTATGTGATGATTGATGGTATGGCTTGCAACTATACTTTGAAGATGGTGAAAAGAAAAACTGATACAGTGGTTTTGTTGTACAATCTCCATTCAGAATGAAGAGTAATCTACTTCGACTTTTCTGTGTTATTTTATTGGAAAAAAACTTTTGCTTTTAATAAAGCATACGACAACTATTACTTTCATTGATTTGTGATCATATCTGGTTTTGAGAGCTGAGCAATAGGTACATGGGGAAAATTGTACATTGCAACTATGTTACACTGAAACAAAGACTGATTTAGGAATAAAAATAGGGGTTTTTTTGTTTGTTTTATCTGTGAACACTGGAGTGCATTTGCTTTAGTCGTGCTACACTGCATAAGGAAGAAGAGGTTACAGTTGGGAAATTGCTTAACGGGTTTAAGAGACTGGGAAACAGTTATTTTTAGACTCAAGTTTTCTGTTTTTTCAATATTGTGTCTGGGCAAGAAAACTGCAAAGGAATTGAACACCAGGGATTCATGAAGAGAGGCGGCTGCTTGTAACATCCTCATGGGACTGACGAAGGTTTGCAAATTGCTACCACTCATTTTGCTTGTTTGAGTTTCCAGGGAAGGCCAATAGATGTGAATGCACTTTTAATGGGCTGCAGCTCTCCACTGCTGTTATCCCCTCTGTGCATGTGACCTCAAGGTCTCCCACCCCCGTAGTAGGGAGATAGTTGCCTCTGAGTTAGCGGATCGGCACAACTCCAGAACCGTGTTCTCTGGAAGATTTCTCTTTTCAACTATCATAGAAAATAGGCGGGAGCAGATGGGGCATCTGTCAGGTTATGGAGTAAGAAGGGGGTGGGAGGGCAGATGGCATGATAGGAAAATACACACCTTTATTTCTAACCCTGGCTTCTCGGTAGTGCAGCGAGCAACTGGATCCCAGTAGACAGCAGTTCTTAATTTATGACAACAATAGTAAGCTTGAAACAATGCAAATATAATAAAACTTTCTTACAGCTAACTAATACTTAAAAATAGAGTAGAGGAAAGAGCATTGTCTGTTAACTTCCATTTCCAAACCTTGAGCTATTACTGCAATTGCACAGCCACTTCTTGTTCTCAAAACAATCCTGTGTACTGTTACGGTAGATCCATGACAGTCTGTTTTCTGCTTCTGATCTTCTTTGAGTCAGTGACTGAAGACATTGGTATTTTTTGTTGGGAAAAGCTTACAGGTTGGGAAAAGCTTGTGTTTGGTTGAAATGCACTGTGCTTTCTCCTACAGGTTTATTCCCAGGAGTTCCTGTGATGTATAATCTTGGTATTGATGATATAGCTGCTACCTTGACAGGTTGGTGGTGGCTCTGTTTTGAAAGCCACCCTTTCTCCAGCCACAATCAGGGTAACTCTGGTGTTCTCTCCAGCTATTATCTGCTCCTGTTTCCTATAGAGTGACAGCTCTTCTTCAGTAACTTCAGAGCTTATTTCTGTCTTTTGATTCCTGAAACTTCTTAAAACATTTGTCACTTCTGCCCATCAGCCTGCTGAGAAGGTATTCCTAAAATACAGAGAGAATTCATTTACTGAATTCTTAAATATTCCAGTGACTCCTCTACTAACTTGTTTGCCTTGGCATAAGTACATACATAACTAGAAGGAAAACGTCCCCAGCTGTACTCTCCTGGACTGTCTAACCCACAGCGTGCACTGAGGTTTGTATGTTACTTCTCAGCGGACTGTGCAGCAGCTTTGTTAGAAGTTCATTGCTACTGGGTGGAATATGTATCATCCATCCTCACGACAGAAAAGAAACCTTAGGCTGTCAGTATTGCTGCTGGTGTCTTTCTGTGGAGGTAGGGATACAAACCTGATTCCACTTAAAACTGGTGGCAGTGGGCATGGGTGTCCATGGGAAATGGGGTGAGGGAGTTGCCTGGAGCACGGCTCAACTCCATGTGGCAGCTGCTGGCCAGTCCTCCTCCCCACGCTGGGGAGCACAAGGGGGTGGCACCAGGCATCACCCCAGACCAGCACATGCTGATCCAGGAGCGGGAAAACTCTTCCAGCAGCTCGTGAGAACATGTCTGTGAAGCACAAATGCCGTGGTGGGAGGAGGAAAGGGCTGTCTAGCAGAAACTTTGCTTTTAGAAAGGTATCAGTGAAGGAAATTAATGTTTTGTATTACACAGGCACATAAAATCATTAAGTCCTATGCACCATCCATGTTATACATCCCTAGAGCCATCAGGGTTCTGGTCACTTAACATGGTGTTGATCCTACGTTATTTAGGAACAGTTTAAATATGCAATGGAGAGTATTACATTTATGACAGTTATAAGTCCTTCAGCAGATTACTGCCGTTAAATGGAAACTACTGCCACTTAATCTAGTCACAAAACTGCAAAATTATTCCAATACTTATCATCATTACGATGACATTAAGTCATTTCTGTTTGGTTTTGTTTCTTTGTAAATGAGATTTAAGTATCGTAGCCTACGAAGATGGCACATCTAGCTGCGTGACTCCCAGGTGCACGAATTCTGTTTGTCTGCTAATCCCTCGCTGGCTCTGGGATCTTTGGCAGCTAAGCATTTCCTGGGGTGCGCTGTAATAACAGGCAGCTGTCCTGTCAGCTCCACTGAAAAAGGAAATAATATGGCAGACAATGTTCACTTTCTCCTAGACCTGCTTCTTACATTTCTTCAAATTGATTCAAGTAACTGCTCTTAGCAGATGATGTTGTTCGTGTAGAACCAGGATGGATTTTTAGGGAACAAACTTACAAATTATCTGCTGCAGAGGAGGCAGCATGCAGTAGTTTGCAATCAAAACGCTTGTAAGGAGTCAATGTGTTCGCACGGAGGAATGGCAGTGGGAGATGGGCTGTTTGTTTCGTTACAGCTGAATTTTCCCACCGACTTTTATCTGCGAGAAGGCTCTGCATAATGGTGAACAGGCCCTTCTGGATTCTGGCTTTTCATCTCTGCCCCAGTCATCTGGTCACCCTGGGGATTGAAAATGAAAAGGTGTTGAATTTTCTGGATATCATAGAATCATAGAATGCTTTGGGTTGGAAGGGACCTTTAGAGGTCATCTAGTCCAACCGCCCTGCAGTGAGCAGGGACATCATCAACTAGATCAGGTTGCTCAGGGCCCCGTCCAACCTGACCTTGAATGTTTCCAGGGATGGGGCCTCCACCACCTCTCTGGGCAACCTGTTCTAGTGCTTCACTGCCCTCATTGTAAAAAATTTCTTCCTTATATCTAGCCTAAATCTACCTTCCCTTAGTTTAAAATCATTAATGCTTGTCCTGTTACCACAGGCCTTACTAAAAAGACTGTCCCCATCTTTCCTATAGGCCCCCTTTAAGTACTGAAAGGCCGCAATAAGGTCTCCCCGCAGCCTTCTCTTCTCCAGGTTGAACAGCCCCAACTCTCTCAGCCTGTCCTCGTAGGAGAGGTGCTCCAGCCCTCGGATCATTTTCGTGGCCCTCTTCTGGACCCGCTCCAACAGCTCCATGTCCTTCTTGTGCTGAGGGCTCCAGAGCTGGACGCAGTACTCCAGGTGGGGTCTCACCAGAGCAGAGTAGAGGGGCAGAATCACCTCCCTCGACCTGCTGGCCATGCTTCTTTTGATGCAGCCCAGGATACGGTTGGCCTTCTGGGCTGCAAGCGCACACTGCTGGCTCATGTCCAGCTTTTCTTCCACCAGTACCCCCAAGTCCTTCTCCGCAGGGCTGCTCTCAATCCCCTCATCTCCCAGCCTGTATTGATATCGGGGGTTGCCCCGACCCAAGTGCAGGACCTTGCACTTGGCCTTGTTGAACCTCATGAGGTTTGCACAGGCCCACCTCTCCAGCCTGTCCAGGTCCCTTTGGATGACATCCCGTCCCTCAGGCGTGTCAACTGCACCACTCAGCTTGGTGTCATCTGCAAACTTGCTGAGGGTGCATTCAATGTCGCTGTCTATGTCATTGATGAAAATATTAAACAGCACTGGTCCCAGCACGGACCCCTGAGGAACACCACTTGTCACCGGTCTCCGTTTGGACATCAAGCCATTGACCTCTACCCTCTGGATGCGACCATCCAACCAGTTCCTTATCCACTGAACAGTCCACCCATCAAATCCATATCTCTCCAATTTAGAGAGAAGGATGTTGTGGGGGACCGTGTCAAAGGCTTTTTGGAGGTCCAGATAGATGACATCCATTGCTTTTTCCTTGTCCACTGATGCGGTTACTCCATCATAGAAAGCCACCAGGTTAGTCAGGCAGGACTTGCCCTTGGTGAAGCCATGCTGGCTGTCTGAAATCAGCTCCCTGTCATTTGGCTTAGTGTTTTGATGGACTCTTTTGTATCTCCTCTGAGAGTCTGAACACCCTCAGCAGCCTCGAGAGAACCCAGCTTTTTTTGTCCATAAGGGAGGTTAACAGTAATGCCCACAGTGGCACAGGACACTGTGTGCTGGGACATACTTGCCATTATTCTGGCTTGAACTCTCCTCTTCTTGAGCCACCCGTGCGAATTAGGAGGTGCCCAAGGTTAATTGGAGCAGTTTAATGCTTTGATATGTCTAGATGTTAAGTGCTATGAGGAGACATTATTTCAAAAGGCTACGTGCTCTGAAATTAGCCATCCTGGACTTGATGTTGCATGGAATCAGTCCTTTGATTTATGGATCTTAAATAGCTAATCCTGATTACAAAATCTCTTCCCAAATAAATCCTTTCATTAAAAAAGCAGTCATTGTATCTCTGTTTTCATCCACAGACACAAGCAAAAGTCTCATAAGCGAAGGGAGTGTGATTTATTTGCAAAACATGTGTTTCCACATCCAGTCCATCTAGCTTTTATATCTTTCTCTCTAAATTTAAATATATTCTTTTGTACTGAAGTGAGGTAGTGTAGCGTTATCCCCTGGGCTGTAGCTGGTGACTTTTGCAAAGTTATGTCCAAGTCCAGCTCATCTCCAGGGCTGCTGTGTAACAACTGACTTCTTAGGACTGCACATGGCTGAACTAGTGCTTTAAGTACCCTTGGAGCATCGGGATGGAAACAATGTCATGAACTGTTGCTCAGCGTTTATCCTTTTATCAGCTCTTTTGATGCTTGCACTTTTATCAATTTCCTGCGCTTCTCTAAGGGTAGTGTGTAGGATGGTGTTCGCTATCGTTGTAAGCTATAGCTGTGTGATACCTGAAGTCTGTAAAGCAATGATGTTAGCCCTGTAGCTATTCAGTATCAAAGCATTTCTCTCCTTTGGAAGTGAAGGCCTATCTTCATATGGAATTAACTTGTCTTTTCCTAACACAGACTTGATCTTTGTCCTGGAAAGTTGAGAAAAAATTAAACAATGTGGGATTTCTTCATCCAAATGTTTAGGACTACTTCTCCTTTCTTTAACTCGTTTCTTCCAACATTAGTTAACTGGCGCTCAAGGTTTAAAAAATAGACACCTTGTAAGCATACCTGTGGGCAGGATACAATTCATAAGGGGGAGGGGGTGGGATTTCAGCCAGATCTGACAAACTGGTGGAGAAAGGAAGCACAGCTGACTTGCCAGCTACTGAAGTCCTTGAAGTTGATTTAATCCTGATGTCAGGCATTCTTTCCAATGTGGGCAAACAGCCCATAATGTAAACTCTGGGGATGAAACTGAAATTGGTGGTCACTTGCATGTCTTGCGGCATGAAAGCAAACTTGCGGTTAAAGCATCTGTCAAGGGATTAGGAAGGTCTAAAGTTGAAAGCAATGATCTTCTAGGAAAAAATAACAGGCATGCTCTTAGTAGAAAACATGTATAGCTGCTCTGCTACACACTGGCAGTGCATGTAATCATCTTATAATGAATGGGTCAGACCCTTGGGTGGTGTAACGTGACTCTCCTGGCTTCCATACAGAAATACCAATTTACACCACCTGAAGACACAGTCCATCGCATACTACTAAATGTGGGTCTGGTGTGGGCTGGGGGGGCAGGTTTCATCTTTCTAATAGTACTGCAGCAGGCTACCCTCTCTAAAGTATCATTTCTGATCAGAGACCACAAGGCAACATAATTCATTTTTGGATAGGAAAGATGTCTGATAGTAGCTCACTGGTTCCCAAAGAGCACGGTGGTGGTGCTCTTATCTTCTCACCCCTGATGCCCAGGGTGTATCCCTTCCTTTCATCACATTGACAGCCTCTGAACTCTGCTTATATCTCTGCCCATGGCTCAAACGTGAAGTTGAAAGTCACTTTTTATGAGAGTTTGTTTCCATTTTGTTTTGTCAAGCTTTTGGAGGAGCTGAAAAACCACTTAGGAAAAAAATATGCATTAAGCTGGCTGGACTTTGATCTTGGTATGAAATGAAACCAAGGAGATTCTAGGTACTTCAAAATGCATGCTTATCTTGGGTCAGTATAAAACCTGCTTAATAACCTGGGCTGAAACCTCTCTGTGCTTCAGTCTTGCTCCTGTGTGAAATGGAAGTTCTGGTCCTCAGTTCTGCAGTTTAAAGTTCACAGAGACCTCACAGTGAAATATGCGATGCTGCCGTTACTGTCTCCAGTGCTTTGGGGGACAAGCAAGGAGCAACTCAGATGGACTTCTTGGGCATTTCTCCTCAGCAGAGGAGCTGACAGCAGTGCTGACACTAGGTTTGAGACAGAAATGTAGAGTGAGGATTTCCTTGCCTTTTAATTTCTTGTGGCTATTCATGTTGGTCAAAATCTACCTTGGGCTTTTAAGCATCCTTTTAGCATCCAACTACCCAGCAAGACCACATACACCTGTTAATTTGTTCATACCATGTTCTGTGGCTCTTGTGAAATAGTGAACACATTTCAGCTTGTTTGCACAACTTCCAATGGAAAGGTTAGATCCAAAGAAACTGTAATGCACTGAAGTGCATGGATCTTGTTTCAAATATCCCAGCCAAGCTTCATTAGAAGCAATTACCTTTCTTCTAGCCATCACTTTTTCCAGACTATCCCTTTAAAAGATGTGTAATGCTGTGTTTCTTCAGTGCGTTTTCCCCAGATGAAATTCAAATGTTTTGACATCAGCTGAGTCTCACAGCTGTAAGAGAAGACTGAGATAAAAATAAATGACTGCACCTACTGTGAAGATTTGTTACAGAAGAGAGCTTTCTGTCATGTATCAGAATATTGCATGAGTGTTGTGAGCAGTTGTGATGCTGTTAACATAAAATTTCCCCTTCCAAATCATACTCTCAAAGCTGAAATTCAGCCAGAACAGAATCTAGCCCAGTGCACTAATGACCGGTGTGTCACAGCCTCCAGCAATCAAAGGGTTAAGCTTCAGTCCAAAGGCAGCACCTGTGATGGCAGTGTCATCTGCCATTGCACTGGGTGACTTGGCTTTGGTGCAAAGGGAAGAATGCTAATCTAGGGAAATCACTGTGTTTAGCAGTGCCCACAAGCCTCCGGGGGATGTTTTATCCGGCAGCACCCTGTTTAGTTTGCGGGTGCTGAGATCATTACATCAACAGCCCTGAAATTCTGGCGGACAGCACTTGCTGGTGGTCTCTCTTGAACTGGCTTGTCTGCGTGTTTCCAGCTGTTGACTGCATTACAGACAATTGAAAATTTATGGACTCTTTCCAAATATTACTTATCCGTGTAAGATACTGGTCTGGTTGCCAAAAAGATGTACTGGGACTGTGAATAGAGATATGGTCTGTGCAAATGGGATGGGAGATTTCCACAAACCAGGGGTTTTTGTTAAGACATCGTCTACACACTATAAAATGCTGGGGAATATCCATATTGTAACATAAACTGGGATATTGATGTACTGTATTGCAGGGATGCTGTAGATAATATGCAGAGTTGGTTGGCTGGCCATTGGTGTTTGGTGTTATTGGTTCTTATTTGTTTTTATGATCCACTCTGTGGACTAACCAGTTACAAGGATATTCTTTAGACAGCAGAACTGCTTAAAAGCCTTGTGGACCAAAAATGATATGTCTATCAATGTTTTCCCTAATGTACAAAGCATTTTGCCTTCTAACAATAAACAAAAGAACATTTGTATTTTTCTGTTGTCTGGGCTTTTGTGGAGCCTGAAGGCTTCAACACATGCTGGAAGTTGCAAAATGATCCTGTGCTTTGATTCAAGCCCACTTAAAGAAACACAAACAAATAAAAAACTGTTCCTTGCAGGTTCTGAGGAGGATGCAGACCTCCTCCTTTCCATCTAACAGGTTCAGGGGTCCCTTATCCCAGGCTTTAGATTTCTGCTTGTTAGGTATCTGAGTTTGGGAGAAGAGGTGTAGCCTTTGAAGGCTTTTTGACATGTTAGTTCTGGTGTGAGTACTCTACAGTTTTTTAGGAAGGTGGCCTTGGTCATTTCAAGTACTCTATCTAAATTGCCACTTGCCAGTTGATGGAAGCCAGAAATAACACTTTGCTGAGTGAAGTTTCTGAAGAGATGTTTTACAGAAGTAACTGCCTGATTTCGATTCTCCTGCTATTCCTCTCCAATTAGCTGGTTTCAGCATCAAAAGAAGCATGAAACTGCTGAGCCAAACTTATCTGCCTGTGTGGCTCCAAATACATGTAGTTGTCTGGTATCTGGCCCTGGGACCTCTAGGCCAGCAGTTTAAAAATGGCAGTAACAAAAAGAGTATGTCACGAGAGAATGATGGACCTTCTGGCTGACTTCTAGTCCTTCAGCCCTGCCCCTTTCAATAAGGATAAATGAATGCAGTGTAAGAAAAAGTGGGGCGTGAAGCTTTGTGCAGGATGGGATGCTTCCCTGGATCACTTGGTAGTTAACTCTCCAAATGCAGAACTGTATGGGTTATACTGATTTAAGGTAGTCAGAGGTGTATTCCCCCTCTTACATCACTGAACAGAGAAATGGCAAGCTAGATCTATGTAATACCACCTCTGATACCGGCAAATGTTCAAAATGGTTAAAGTAGGTTTTGTGCAAACCCAAGGTAGTTTAAAGCAAGCTAACTGCACTATTTCACCTAGACTTCCCTGCATAGATAAGGCCTATGATCTCTCCCTGCAGCTTCTGAAAGCCAGCTGTGTTCAAATGCACGCACTGCAACCCGTTTGGACTCATCTTGGGCTCTGGCTGATGTTGATGGAGCTCTTTGTGGAGAGCTGATAAGATATGTCAGTCTCTTGTCTCCCTGCTTTACATCTGAAAGCATGTGGTGAAGATTGCTTGTAAGGCTATAGAGAGCATTTGATTTTCCCAGATGCTTCACAACAAGAGTAGAAGGGAGTAGAGGTGTATCACATCTACACAGCACCGCTGCCAAAGTAATAAGGCCCCGAAGAGTTCATAAATATGTGAACTCACCTGAGACAGGCCTGGGCACAGCATTGAGGTAGGAGTCTTGTGGACTTCCACCAGGGTGGAAAAAACATCCAGTAAGTTTTTACAGGTTGGGACTAATGTTTGATATGAGTGTTCTGCACAGCTGTAACATTGCTGTGCCCCACAATTACCTGAGGTGACCAATGAGTCAACTGAGGAATATAAAGGTCACATGTGTGACTTGAGATAACATCACTCTACCAACGGAGGAGAAGCTGAGATCTGGATCTGAATGTAGGAGCTGTCGTGTCTTTGTTGCTTTCATCATTGGGTTGGTTGAATTGCCACCTTTATTAACTGTATGCTATATACAGCGTGTGTGCATATATATGTCACTGAGGAGAAAGTGGAAAGAATGAACTGCATTTCCATCTCAATTAATTTTGCTGGTAGGGCTGATATAATCCCCTGAAATTCAGGATCTAAGAAACAGTGAAGATTGTATCAACATTGAGAGTAACAGGTAATTTTGCTGCTATAGTGAAATCTGACTATTGGAATAAAGTCTCAAAACAGTACTAACTATTTATTAAATAATATCTAACCCCTAATGATGAATTCATTTTCAGTTAATAACAAGTCTTTGTGAAGTATAATGAAAAATACAGTGCCATGCATAGTAAACTGGCCTCTGTTTTCTTTGACAGCACGCCAGTTCCTCAGCTGCAGCACTACTATACTATTCATCTCCATAAAGGGCTCTTTCGAAAGCATTATTAAACAGCAGGAAGGAATGGTGTATGACAGCTTCATTAGTCACTAGGAGCCAAACCTGGGCACTTTCTGCTGGGAATTATTAGCACATTCCAGAACATCTCTGGGTTCATGGCATCCAAAAAATATTTTTTCCAAATTTTTGGAGTGTGGGCAAATCTCGGTTTGAAAATCCTGGAATGGCAGTTGTACTACCAAGTCCTCTCTGGGCGAGGTTAGGCTCTATTAAAACATGGACTTCCCAGTCTTAGGAGTCCAGAAATATTTGCAATAGACTATTTGGTTTGAAATACACAGACATAGAAAGTTCTTCTCTGTAAGTGCAGAATGTGATCTTGCTAAAACTTCAAATGCCCCAGCACCATCACTGCAAGCAAGCCCCTACGTACCAGATACAAAACTTCAAGATTTTTTTTCACATTGCTGTGCAGTGTTCACAAAAGGTGCATCCAGCAGGCAGGGTGCTCTGGTCTGTTAAAGATGCTCATGGTCCCATTAAGATCAGTAAATGTGAGATTCTGAGCTAACATAGTGTTTCAGGCTCTACGTTGATAGCCTGTGATCAACTGTATTTAAAGTGAGGCACTTCTGAATCTTGCTCAGCAAGAGCCTAAGCTACAGGATAAACATGAGGTGCAGAATCAAGCTCTTGCACAAATCTGTTGCACGATTTCCTGCTTTTTTTAAAATATCACAGGCTGTTTGTAAAGTGAATTAACTGTCTAAAAAAAGTAAAATGAGCAAAGCCTGTGAAAATCCTGCTGTTAGCATGAATGGTTTAGCTAGCTTTGATTCCAAGAAAACACCACCTAAAAGCCAGTTCTTTGGTACTGAGGCTTTGCTGAACAGTGAAGTCCAGGGAATTGATGGAACTCATATTAAAAACATAGTATACAAAGAAGTACTTTACAGTCCAGCTGTTCTTAATTTCCTGTATATTTGTAAAAATAAAATTATCCCTTAATATGTAGTTATTTATGCTCTTCTACCCACATGGAACCTTCTGTGAATATTTTACAGGTAACGCCATTCATAATTAACAGCAAGCCAACAAATGCCTGGTGCTTGAGTGATGACTTAATGTACACTTGCAAGCTGAGCCAAGACCCTGGTGTGACTAAGCCAAATGCAGGAGAGGAGATTGTGCAAGAGCGTGCCTCCGCATGCTATTGGAAAACCTGACTATTGCTATCTCTATTGGTGTGACCATCCCTCTTGAACCGCTCAGCGGGCTCAAGCCCAAGCAACAGGCTTGCCTCAGAGTCCCTGGAGGCTCCATCTTTTGCCGAGCTCCCCTTGCAGCGTACGCTGGGCTGCTGTATTTGCACAAGCGTGCAAGCTTCAGCTTTGGTATCTCCTGTTGCCAGTAACAGCTGAGATCCTTCAGCCCAGAGAAGATCACAGGAGGCAATTCTATTCCAACATTTGGGTTTTTTTTTTAACATAGAGTATTTGGTGTGAGAGTCAGTTCTCATGATTCTTGGGGGCTCTTCCTTGTTCATACTATCGCAATGACAGCCTTGAAGTTAATGTGTGTTGGCCCACAAGGCTTGTGAGGGGTTTACTGGTAACAATAGCTGCAAAGCCGCAAATGAAAAGCTGTGTGCTTAATCTACAGGATTAACACAAACAAGATGTCCTTGAGCAGGATAGGTTTACAGCAGTCTAGCAGGAGTCATTTTCTCCGAGAACAGAAAACAAAACCTTTACAGCCTGTGCCCAGAGAGACAGGAGCAGAGCAGACCCCCAGGGTGACTGTCAGCAATGGGCTACTGGCTCTCCCTGCTGCTAATCCAAACGAGCCGCGCTCTGTTTTGGTAGTGTGCGTCTCTGTGTGTGTGTGATCCTACGATGAGGAATTGTTTCCACTTCTCTGCAAGCTGGACCCATTGCTGCAAGTAGTTTTTAGTGCAGTTTGTTCTGGTGCTCTGAGGCGCTGGAGAGTAATCTTGGGCATGGACTACAAGATACCTGCCCCTACACCCTGAATTCACATGTGTCCTTTCTGGCTTCCCTCAGTGCATGAAAGCCAATCCCTGTTGAAAGATACGATTTGCTGCTGGTGGAAATAATATTCTGCTATTGAGCACCAGAAGTTTGGAGAAAAGGGTGATGCCCACTTGTGAATGGCAGCCGGTTAACTCTACCTCCCACAGTGGCTTCCAGTTCTGCTCCAGCAATAACAGCACATCTCTTCCCGCACCTCATATTCATTTCTCCCCTTATGACTCTGCAGTTCATTTGTTCACTGGGCTTTTGTTTGTGAATCTGTTTTCTTTGCCTTTGCCCATTTGTTCTTGCTGTTAGGCCTCACTGAAAGCCCTCTCTAAACATAATGGGGAGCCAAGGAAGGGAAAAATGTTTGATATTTTGTACTGTTTCCAAAGCTACCACTTAGAGTGAGCTCATCTAAAAACTGGTCTTAAAGTATTAAACCCTTTCCTAGTCCTCTCTGAAAAAGACACCGTCTCTTGTTGATGTTATTCATTGAATCTTTGCAGACTCAGAATGTTGTCCTGATTTACGCTTTCAAGTCTGTCTATGCGTCCAAGAGGACCAAAAAGTCTCTATTTATGAACAACTAAAAGATTTCTTTTGAGGTTAAAGGGAATCCCTAACATGCATGAACTAAACAAATTCATGCTCTCCAAAACAAAAAAAGATTTTACCAAAATACCGTATAAAGCATTAATTATATAATCATTCTTCACCAGTTGGAGGAACTATGCTTATTAGAAAGGCAGTATTTACTGGGGTAGCATGGGTTTACAGCAGCTTCCCTGGTAGCTCCTTTCTGCAAGAATACAAAGGGAAAAGTGTGTTTGCACGAAACGTAAGTTTTAGTGGGCTCAGTGTCTACGTGCCACAGCTTTGCAGGTGTGATGGCTAAATTAAGTTTCACAGCACTCCCTCGGGATGGTGCCCAGGGAAAAAATCTAGGCCTGGAGATTTGAAGCTAAATCCCTCTGAATAATTTTAAAAGCAGATTGGTGGCACTCTGGAGAATAGTGAAATGAAGAAGGGGAGGAAGAGAGAGGGGGTGCTGCTGTCCAAGTAGGACTGAATCAGAGGGGTAAGGAGGGTGACCAGTAAAGAGGGGAAAGACACAGGAGTCTGAGTTAACAGGTGACTCTGGCAACATTAGGGAAGAGATTATTTGCTTTTGTAATGCTAGGGAAAAGATTGATCTTTTCCTAGTGCTGTGTGTAAAGGCAGACGGAGCAGTGGTGGGTGAAGAAGGCAAGTGTGGAAAAGCAGTGGGTTTCCCACAAGTGTTTTACATCATCCTGTTTCAGAAACTGATTGTCAGAGATCAGCAGAATCCGTATGCTCTTTTGAAAATGCTTCCAGCCTTCAATACTGTAAACATAACTTAACTGCTTTGTACGGTGAAATAGTACATTACAAAACAATTTTGGCTTCCCTCATTGTGCGTTATATTCCCCTTTCATTTACAGCTCTCTGTCCCACATAGCAATTACTATCTACCTGTATCAGTTGGGTCTCAAGCAAAAGTAGTGTAAAACTGTGCTTGTGAAGAATTTGGTGACCCTGGAGAGTCATCAGAATATTTCACTGGCAAGACCTCAATAGACATAGGTGCAGTTCTCCTTAACTTGAGTAGAAAGACCATATATTAGATCAGTTTTAAGAAATAGCAAGAAATAATGTTAGAAACGCTGGTCAAGAAGAATCCCACTTCATTCCAGATATCTGGCAATAAGACTTCTGAACTGGGCTTATAGAAGATAGAAGTACTGATTCTATGAAGGATTTCTTCCACAGTCTCCAAAAGTACCTAGGTTGAGTTTGGACTCAATCACTTCTGATGAAGGTTTTGTCTGATTTTGTCTGTCTTGATTCATTAACATGTAATGCATTACCTGCCACACTGACCTATTAACTAGCCTTCTAACTGAGATGCCATAAACACCTCTATGCTATCATATTGCAACAGCTATGAATAATTTAGGGGCACACTAATTGCTAAAATAAGCATGTTGACTCTGAAAAACAGACTGCTTTGAAGATCTGTCATCCCCTTCCTTTTTTTAAGAAACAGTCAACATTGACGCGTCTGTGAGTATTTTATCCAGGTTGCAGGTTCATTATACTGTAAGCGGTTTGGACACGGTTGCCTCACAGCTAGCCCCAAGTACTATCACATCTCTGTCTCACAGCTGAAGATGCTGGTGAGACATTGAAGTAGTTGTGTATGGGGTCAGCCCATGTCCAGCATGACCAACCCTGAATTTGGGCTCACAAGGCTGGCTGGACTAGTTAGTGCCCTGTGGAGTCACCCCACACTTTGAGCCCCTCTCCAATACACATATTACAGGGGTATTTTCCAGTATGTGGAGCAGAAAAACCTCTGCTCTTCTGCATAATGTAGTTGATTATTTCTGAACGATTTCTTCTCCATTGGTTGTAAAGTTAACCAAATATGCGATGACATCTATTTATTTTGAGAAGGCTTAGGAGGAGGCTGAGGCCAGTACAGTAGCACTCAGTTAATAGCATAGAAAATGAAGACTCAAGTGCAGCGCATCAAAGACTTTGCTTCCATTAAGCTCTGCCAGTGCTTCACATGATCTTTCTGAGTGGAGAATGATGAATACATAATTTGAAGCGTGGGCCCAGTATCTACACACACGAATAAGCTCTCCAAGGCAGAAATGGCTTCTTAAGCCAAAATGACCTCTCAAATGAGACTGCCGGGCTACTGTGAAAATGGGTGCCAGCCATCTGCTCCTCAGCTGGCAAATGTTGACTGTGCTTCAGGAGCTGAATGTTCCTCCCATGTGGTTAATTTCTTCCCTGGCAAAAAATGCTGATGTACAGTTTGATTTTCAAACAATGAGAAGCATAATGAGAACTACAAACCAAATGGTCGGAGGAGCTCTGTTTCTCTCACTTGGCTCAGTTCCTAGCCTCAGACATTGCACTGCAAGAAAAAAAGCCATCCTGATGGAGTTCAGGAGATACCCCACCTGACACTTTTTCAAAGGCTGTCTGAGAGGTAGCTTGTGACTGCACCAAACCAGTGCTGCAAAGAGAGCATCTTTCCCTGAAATGGGAACGAGCTGCTCCGCCGATAAGAGGTTTCTTTCCTTTTGGCCTTAGAATCGCTGGTGTAAGGTCAGCGATTGCAGGGATGGGGTGGTGAGGTGTGCACAGTCAGCTCTGTCTGGGGACTTGGGGCAGCCTTGTGCAGCTCCAGGATGGCTGAAGACGCTATGCTTCCCACTACAACCTCGCCGGTCAGAGGGGCTTCCTGAACTCCACTCACCCAATGTATTGAGTCACTAAAATGCACGTGATCCATGTAAGTGCTTTTTAACCTTTTTAAACAAAGGTACATACACCTTTGTCTCTATTTCCCTATTCTTATGCTTTATATTTTGGATATTTATTGTACAGTTTAAGTATTTGCTTTAAAGAAAATGTAATTCAATGTCTCCCCAAAGATTTGCTGTTCCCCATAAACATAGCCTAGAAACATCTGCTTCCCTCACATGGATCTCATAATTTGTGCTTTGGATTTCATCCAGTGCTCTGTGGAAAAATGATGCCTTCCAGAGACAGAAACCTGATTATGAGAAACCTCATGGACAATAGTGAGTGCCTTTGTTGTAACTGATTGTGAAGACAGAGAGAGAGGGAAACAGAGATGGGAGAAGGAACTTTTATGAAATGTTTTTTGCGGAGACATGCCACACACTCTTTTAGTCTCTTCAGGCAGATGCAGAGTAGTCTCTGCCTGTCTGCCTGCCTCTCTGGGTTTTTGACCCTTCAGACATCTCCAACCACATCTGACAGACAGGGGGCATCTCGAAGATAACCATGTTCTTGAAGTTTCCCCAAAGTAGGTGACTGGAAAAGGGCCATTTTCTCCAAGTGTCCTGACTGCAGCATTACCTTGTTAGGTATTGGAAAATCTGTGCAGCAGAGAGAGCTTGCAAAGAATATGAGAATTAAACAAGCGTTAACTAGTCACAAAATACAAGTCTGCAGGACACCAGACTTTCAGTTCCAGCATTGATGGAAATAATTGGAAATGAAGGACCTATAGACTCTAAATGTCTTGAAGAAGAACAACCTGTGCTACATCCTGTACCGAGCGGGAGTTGTGCAGCCAGCAAGAGATAGGACTGAGGCTCTTCTTCATCTCCCTCCATCCCTTCCATAGCTGTGGAAGCCAATCCCTTTTGCAGAGCAGTAGTCCAAGAAGGAGGTGGAAGAAGCCCTGCTCTTTCACCTGCCTTCCCTTGTGCTAACCGATGGTACATAGGAAGGATAATGTGTTCATTACCAGCCTATGTGCTTTTGAGGCGCAGCATTTTTGACATTCCTTGGGCCTTGTCCTTGTGGTCAAGAATAACAGCTTAGGTTAAAATAAAACAGATGAAGAATAAGAAGTGGCAAACAACGGTGAAGGGAGGAGCTTGCCAGAAAAGGCAGGAATACAAAGTTCCTTTTAGGTGTTCGATGAACGGGTCCCATGCACCTACCCATTTGTCTTTGCAAACATAGTCTGAGGTGGAGATGACGATCATTACATATGGATCTAATGATTAGAGTGTTTGCCCAGGGATGCAGAGTTCAGACATGTCCTCAGCCTGAAATGCCTGTGTTACCTCACCTCCTGCTTCCCCCTGTCCCCAGGACAGTGCCGTAAAGTGTTCGGGTCTGAGTGGAACCATTTTGCACTACTGTGATTGAAATCTGCATAACAAAAAGTCATTTGGGCCAAATTTGCAGTTACTCAAGTATTTTATTGGCTTCAGCTCTGCATTTAGCTTGCTCCACGCTCGTCATGGAGCTCTGGATAAATAACCGATCTGTGCTGTATTGTATTGACCGCCTAAACATGTCGCAAGACTTAATGGTTCAGCCTGTGGGAGCAGGAACTTCACTTACGTTTCATGCGGTGCCAAATCCTTTGACAAAAGTTAAGAAATGGTCCAAGATTACCATTGTCTCTGTGCAGGAAAGGTTTTACCTCTGCTGGGAGAAGCGCTGTGGGTCCACCAGGCTGTATGTTCACTTGTGACATCCTACACTTCTTGGCTTTTGGTAGCTGCCCACACCCTTCCCTTGTGTTTGTTGTAATCGGTTACATATGTCGGTTTGTTTTTGTACGCGTCCTGACCTCAAATAGGAACAGGAAAATCTCTCTTTGGGAATAGCTGTGATGAGGTACATATCCTTTATATCAGTGCTCGCGATCCTCGGTTGTTTGGTTTGGGCTCACCTCCCCGTATGCACATTTTGGTCTTGCCAGGCCTCTGGATTTTTATTCTTGTATTTTGCCCAAACCTACTCATAAGGAGAGGCTTGCCTTCTTGAGCAGTGCGTTTTGGATGCTCCCACACACTATGTCCAAATAGCATTTCAGAAATGCATTTACATGAATTGTCCACTTAAAATTGCTGGCGTTGAGGCCTTGGTACTGTGCAAACCTGGACCATGGCGAATGTAGCCATGGCATCTTGACTGAGTGAAAACAACAGCTTCATTCCTCCACCATCTTAAAACATTTACTTTTATTGTAGCACTTTATTTCTAATCCTTCATGCTCTGGTCTCCTTGTGCCTGAAGAAACCTCTGTCTTCTCACATTCCCCCCCGCCACCCTCCAAGAACCCTAATGCAAAAGGGTCCATTACTCTCAATAGTTTAATGCTAAATTAAGTGCTGCTCTCTTGCTCCATCTCGTGATCCCTCCTGGATGCTCCAGAGGAGTGTGCCTGGGCACAGGCCACCGAGCAACCCCCAGCTGAACAGCGTAACCCTGCAAGCACGAGCAGTAACGCCTTGCTTGGGGATCTCCCGGCTCTGACTTTGCTCCACGAGGAATGTAGCTGCCAAGTTCCAGTCAGAGAGTAGAGAGAGGTCAGTATTTATGGGGTCTGAGCATTACTTTATGTCACAGGAAGAAAAATAGAATAGATTATGGTCACCAGTCCACTTCTGCTGCACAGATGCACAAGAAGCATCGTTAATGTTTTAGTCCAGCAAAGATCTGGTTTGTTTACAGCATAGCTCACCATCTTTTTCATTTCTGGGGAATGGGTGTCTGCTGTTTTTTAGTCAAACGTTCACCAAATGGTAGACTTAGGAAAGGAAGAAAAAAAGTGAAACAAAACAGGAATACGAGTACAGCCTGCAGCCCGCCTCTTCAAAATACAAGTTGTGCTGAGGTGAAGCACTTCCCGGGACAGCAGCCATCTCTGGGTGGGGTTGTTTTGGAGGAGGGATTTAAAGTAGGCATGGACACGGATGAGGCAACTGCTGCAGTTTTCCTGAAACCTGAATGATGTTTTTAAAATTCACATCCTCCCTCAGAGCTTGGGGTTGCCATCTGTCTCTGTTAAGCAAACATGTCTCAGCTTAAAATCTAGCACGAAGATCATGCCCAAATGGCCTGCTGGATGTAGTGAATGTCAGCTAAATGCTTACCGATTTCAATGGGTTTGGACCACACCTCTGTCTCTTCAAGAGCCTGATCCTTTCCTCACTGCAATCCAGCCCAAAGTCTGTTGCGGGGAGGGAGCGGGCTCTGGGTTTGCAGTCGGATGCTGTGCTAGCCGATGGTGACGTGGCTGGGTTTGGGAAAGCCCAATGTGTGCTCCCTCACACCCTTCCCAGCATGCCTCTGCTTGCCCACCAACCCTGCTCATCCTTCGTTTGTTTGTTCTATTCTTTATAATTATTTTTCCCAGAATTGAAGAGGCACCAGGTGGGAAACGTGGGGCATTGCTGCTCCCGGGCTGCCCTCTCTTGGGTAGCAGTGGCGGTGTTGTGCCTTCCCAAAATCCATCAGAAGACACTTGCCAGGAGAAGTTTCCTTGCTGAGGTCTGGCACACCAGCGATGCTGAGCATCGCTTGAGCTCATCCCATCCCCACCGGGATGCTGCTGGTGCCCGAGCCTCGGTTCTGGCTGGGCATCCAGGAAGGGGACACACTGATGTGGCTCGCTCTCGGGAGCATATAGAGCATCCAAGTCCCAGGCAACTGGACTGCTAAAGCACTACAGCTTTAGTTGGTTGAGCTGCCCCATTCTTGCAATTTGATCTTTATTGGTGTAACGTACCTGCTGCTCTGAGCCCAGGGAAGGTAAAGCTTGGGGAATGCAGTCAAGCAATAATGTGATGGAGCAGAAACAGGTTTACCTTTTAGTTGGGCAATCCAGGGGTGATCAGAGAAAGGCAGAGCCCTGTATGTTTCTTCATTTTTTGTAATGAAACCTTATAGAAGATTCTTTTTTGCCAGTCTCCACACTTTAGAAAGAGGGAGGGGGAAGCCCGCCAGCTCAGTATGAAAAGGTGACTTTTAAAGAGTCACTATTTGTTCGGAAGAGAAGGCAAATGGAGCTCGTTTGCTTGCTTTTGTTTTGTTTTGGTTTTTTTTTTGGTAACAGCATTGCTCAATGTCTAATCTTCTGCAGAACACATAACTTCTGTTTCCTGTGTTATGAAATTCTGGAAACAGCCCTGAATTTTAAGGAAACCGAGAGCACTTCTGCAGAGAAGATGCAGCAAAAGAGCTCCCTCTCTTGTCCATTGTATGTTTTGGCCAGTTTGCTGCAATGTAGGAGGATCAGGTTAAAACCAGAGTGAAACTGGCATTAAATTACATTGGATTGAGGGTTTATCTGGAGTATTCTGCTTTATGTCAGTTTAATTCAAATGTTTGGAAAAAGATGAGTAGCAAGCATTGGCATTCAACACCCAGCTGAAAAAAAATCCAACTGTTTTTGATAAAGTACTAAAATATTACTTCTGAAATAAGTCCTTAAAAACACAGTGGGAGATATGTCTTTCATGATATCTATAAAATATTAAACAAAACATGGTTTTGATTATATTTTTCTCATCAGCTTTCATTACCAGTAAAACTGCATTACACAGGGTAAAAATAAAAATCTCTTTAACCCTCAATTTCAGAATCAGATTGGCTGGGCTAAATCTAGTTGTGATATAAGTCCAAGGAAAAGATGTTTTAACAGGAGCTATTGAGCCGCTATTGCTAATGGTTAATTACTGTGCAAAGCTAGAAACAAATCATTTGTGAAGTATCACTTTTTCAAGGTAGCTCTAACAATCTTGCATATATGAAATATGGCTTTCTGGGCACAACCGTAATAAGAGTTGCATGTTCGGTGTTAAAGGCACCACTTAATTTGTGCCATACCTTGTAAAGTCAAATTACTGCATTTGTGTGCTCGATTTTCCAATCAGAAGCTTGCATTTAATGGGGAACAGCTATACTAAGAGGGCAGTTAATGATACAATGCTACTTCTAAACTGTAAATGTTCACTGTGTTTGGAATATGTTTTCTTTTATGAAACACATTCTCACCCCAGATTTAATGTCCTGATTAACTGCATCACCAGTTTTATGACTTTAGTTAATTTTTTTTTCCTACTGGAATAAGTAGATAATTTTCTTAAAAGCTTGGATCTGAAAGCTTTGCAGAAAATCACTCTTATGCCTTAGAAGTAGCCAAGTGCTTTTTGTTGTCAATTCATCTGACATGACAAAACAGTTGCAGGTTTGCAACAGCCTTGTAACTTCTGCCCTGCAAGAAGACAGAAACCAAGCACTGTATAAATCTGCCTCCAATTTTTCCTTAAGCTCCATGCAGTCCTACCCAAAGGTTCCTATAGATTTCCCTTGATTTCTCTTCACTGGAGGCCAGACTGATGTTTGTGAAGACATTTAACAGCTATAGCTTGGACTGAAATCCGCCAGTCTTATCAAGGGTGGGGATACTGACTTTGCAGAAAGAGCTGAATGACTGTGAACACCATTAAATGGATCCCTAGTACTCAAGATAAATGATGTTGCTTTAAAACACTGGGCAGAAAGGTCTTCAAAGTCTGAGACAGGGATTAATTAAAGAGGGAAAACAGATCTTCCACCCAGCTTGGTTTCTTGCTTTTCTTAAAGAAACATTTCACTTAAACGAAAATCTGATGATTCAATGAAAAGCTAATTTCATTGCCTTATTTGAAAAGGCTACTTCAGCAATTTCAGATTTCTTGTTACTTCAATAAGACCAGGCATGATGGAATTTTTTCTGCATATTATACATTTCATTCAGTCTTTTCATCATATAATCACACATTTTTAGGATGGTACTTCCACAGTGTTTTCAAATCACGTGGGGAGTTCTGTTACCTTGGTTTTAAGTGTTATGCAGGCTCTTCTACTGATGGGAGGCAGATGAATACAACTTGGGAAACTGCATGTAAGTTAAGAGAAAAATTCTTACTTTAGTAAACACAGAGTATGCAAAGGTAGCAAAAAGCAAGTCTTTCCTGGAAAGGAAAAACACTTCAGCCTTGCAATGAAAATGGTGGGAACTTCTCAATATGCTTGTTTTCAAAAGTTCTTAAAAACATTTCGTTTGATCTTTTCTAATTAAGGCCTCAAAACTTCCTTGTGTTTCTTAAGTGGGCCATGACATAACGGAGATATATAGAATCACAGAATCTTTTGGTTGGAAAAGACCTTTAAGATCATTGAGCCCAACTGTGCCTGTCCACTACTAGACCATGTCCCTAAGCGCCTCGTCTACCTATCTCTTAAATACCTCCAGGGATGGTGACTCGACCACTTCCCTGGGCAGCCTGTTCCAATGCTTGACAACCCTTTCCGTGAAGAAGTTTTTCCTAATATCTAATCTAAACCTCCCCTGGTGCAACTTGAGGCCATTGCCTCTCGTCCTATCATTTGCTACTTGGGAGAAGAGACCGACCCCAACCTCACTACAACCTCCTCTCAGGTAGTTGTAGAGGGCGATAAGGTCTCCCCTCAGCCTCCTCTTCTCCAGGCTAAACAACCCCACTTCCCTCAGCCGCTCCTCATAAGACTTGTGCTCCAGACCCTTCACCAGCTTCGTTGCCCTTCTCTGGACACGCTCCAGCACCTCAATGTCCTTCTTGTAGTGAGGGGCCCAAAACTGAACACAGTACTCGAGGTGTGGCCTCACCAGTGCTGAGTACAGAGGAAGGATGACTTCCCTGGTCCTACTGGTCACACTATTTCTGATACAAGCCAGGATGCCGTTGGCCCTCCTGGCCACCTGGGCACACTGCTGGCTCATATTCAGTCGGCTGTCGACCAACACCCCCAGATCCCTCTCTGCCAAGCAGCTTTCCAGCCACTCATCCCCAAGCCTGTAGCATTGCATGGGGTTGTTGTGGCCCAAGTGCAGGACCCGGCACTTGGCCTTGTTGAACCTCATACAATTGGTCACAGCCCATTGGTCCAGCCTGTCCAGGTCCCTCTGTAGAGCCTTCCTACCCTCAAGCAGATCAACACTTCCTCCCAGATTAGTGTCATCTGCAAACTTGCTGAGGGTACACTCGATCCTCTCATCCAGATCATTGATAAAGATGTTGAACAAAACTGGCCCCAACACTGAGCCCTGGGGAACACCACTCGTGACTGGCCTCCAACTGGATTTAACTCCATTCACCACCACCCTTTGGGCCCGGCCACCCAGCCAGTTTTTTATCCAGCACAGAGTATGCCTGTCCAGGCCATGGGCAGCCAGTTTCTCCAGGAGAATGCTGTGGGAGACGGTGTCAAAGGCTTTACTAAAGTCCAGGTAGACAGCATCCACAGCCTTTCCCTCATCCACTAAGCAGGTCACCTTGTCATAAAAGGAGATCAGGTTAGTCAAGCGGGATCTGCCCTTCATAAACCCATGTTGACTGGGCCTGATCTTCTAGTTGTCCTATACAGCAGATAAGAAATAAATTATAGAAAACAGCCTAGTCATTTTAATGTGATAGGTCCTCCAAGGAGGAAGCAAAACTCCAGCTGAACTAGGACGCGTTTCCCTCCCGCGATGGCCTGTGCTGCTGCGAGCCGTCCCTGCCAGAGGTGGTTAGGGGAGATGGGCATCCTCGCTGGACCACTTCTGCCTCTCCTCTCCATCCCCTGTCTTCCCTTCTGAGTGAATGTGTGAATACATCTCAGCCAGCCTCAGCAGGGCAAGGCTGCTCCAAGCCCCAGTCGCTACCTCCTGGAAAAGGCAAGGGGCAACTGGGAAAGGCAAGGGGCAACTGGGAAAGGGTGGCTTTCTTCCAGGAAACTCAGTTTTACCTAAAAGTGTTTATTTTGAAAGGGACACCTAGCACATTGAAGGTGGCCTTGCCAGACTGCTGGCTACTGTTTTGTATAGGCTTTAACACTCCGGTATCCTGCTGATAAATCAAGTAAAAAATAATAACAAAACTAGAACAGATGCTTATTTAAAAAAGGGAAAAAAAAGAAGCTTGTTTAGCTGACCTTCACACAGAAACCCAGACTCCATCAGGCTTAACTGTTCAGTCTTTGTTGGCACCAGAATAATTTTGGTGGCATTGTGCTCTGGGCTCCCAATGCTTTCTTTTTTCATTTAAATCTCCATGAGCTACTGTGTAAATAAATAAGGAGTACAAGGCTGCACTGTCTCTTTCCAGAGTGCTCGCTCGGTGATGCTGCGCGTGGGGCCAATGCGCTGGTTATCAACCACCTCTCCGAGCAGCCACCCACCCCATCTGACAAAACAGGTCTCCCAGCCTGGCTTTGAGCTTAATGTCAACAGACAGAAAAATATGGGAAAAGGGCTTTGCGGGGTGGAGAGCCCCAGCCCCTGCCAGGCTTTGCGGGGTGGGGACCCTCAGCCCCTGCTGGGCTTTGCTGCGTGTTTTCCTGCAAACCATGGCTAACAGCACAGGCATTTTCCAAAAGCCTTGTGCAGGTTTCAAAGTATTGTGATGTTGATTTCCAGCTTGGTGCTTTTTCAGTTTTTCCATATTTGTTCAGTCTTAAAAGAAATTCAGAAGTAAACAAAAGGCAGGATGCTCCGGCTGAAGCGCTCAGGGGGTCACGCTAGTCGTAAGTCAGCTCAAAAACAGCTCAGATGATTGCTTTTTTTTTTAAATCTAAAGAAAGCCAGCTCAAAACTTTGAAGGCTGTAATCCGTATAATAAAACAGAGGGTGGGTGAGGCAGATTAGGCAGCATCTGCTGAAAAGTCCCACACCATCCAGAATGTACAATAACGGATGCTATCAGGCAGTGAACTCTCATTTACAGGGCCATATGCTTTACAAGGAATGTTGATAGGTTCCCCTTATCTCTGTTTGTCATCACTCCTATCCTTCATTTCACTGCTTGCAAAGGAAAACACTCCAAATTGTTAGCATCCTCTGCCGAGCCACTGCCATTTCTTATTCCTTCTGTTGCCCCTTCCTCCCTGGAGCTTTCTGCCCCCAAATTTCTGAGCTCCTTTGTCATTTCATTTTAAAGAGGAGCAAGAGGTTATTTTTACACTGCACAGTGGTACCCGCGCAGTTGTCTCTTTATAACTGGCTAGCAAGCTTGTCACCTGCTGCCAACATCTGAAGACAGGAGCTTAGAAAAAAATGGCACAATAAAGCACACAAGCCATAAAACCGCTCTTAGTGATTTGTCATGCTTCTCTGCATCCTGTTAAAAACGGGCCCTGTTTTCACCCGCAGTCTGAGGGCTGCTCCGTTTCTTGCATGTGTTTCCACAACAATGTTGCGTTTGTTCCCTGCATAAACCTGGTGCTAGCCCTGATACTCGCCAGCAAACCCCGCAGCAGAGAGCCCTGCTATTTTGGGGTGTCCTTGCCTGCAGCATGGTACACCAAGGTGATTCGCCTGGTGTCCTGGGGTGCAAGCAAAGAAATGGGACCAGCAGGACTCTGCTGTGGCTGGGTTTGCTAAATACCAAATTGTCCACCGCCTTGTAAGACTTCATTGACAATGACATTCCCTTTCTAAAGCAAAAAAACTCAAGTATGGTGTGGAGGTCCCATGGGACCCAGGGGACAGTGGGGGTGTTCCCTGGTTCCCTTCCCTGCTGCTTCCCCAGGGCATGTGCAGGACCTCCATGTGCAGGGACCTCATGGCACTGGGCTCTTGAGGAGCCTCCAGCCATGGGTGCAAAGCCTGGTGAGGGGGGGACTGGTCAACAGGCCCCAAAGCACGCAGCAAGAGGGAGAGCCGCCGGTGCTGGGGCTGCGAGTTGGCTCTGGGTTCACTGGTCCTTGGTCAGATCCACGTGGTGTAAATAGATATTTTCTCCCTCCGGGTTTTCCACTGAGCAAACACCAACCAGAGCACCTGGTAGAGGGCATCCTTCTTCCCATTCCTTCAGGCTTTACCAGTTCCTAGACTGAATTTTCCAGGTGATTTTATACTACGAGTGACGCAGAGCTGGGGATGAGGACCTGTGCTGCCACTTGCCATTCTCATGTGTGAACAGAAAACAGCATCCTGGTGTTCTCTCCACTAAAGAGGGCCAGGTCTTTTGCTGTTTTCATTTTCTCTCCTCTGCCAAAATTCGTGTATGTGGCTTGCTATGCAGAGCAGGAGGCTCTGCTTTTTGACATCGTAAACCTCAGGATATCAAAGGCAAGGAGCTATCAGCTATCAGTGCACAGAAATTTGGTAAAGTGCCTATGGTATGTACAGAGAGAAGGGACTCTCCATGGAGCCAGCCCAGCTCGGATGCAGTAGGGCGGTATTGCACAGGAGAAAGAGGACACGAGGAGTTTCTATGCTCAGGCAAAAAGGCTGAGCAGAGTAACAGCCCCCTGGAAGGCCTCAGCTGAGAGCAACACCAGGAGCTCTGCAGGAGGCGGAGGAGCAGGTGAGGGGGGGCTGTCACCTTCTCTGCCCCACGCTGAGTGGCAGAGCTGGTCTTGCGCAGACGGGTGGCATGAAAGGACGTGGTGAATCCACTCAAGGGACTGGCTTTGCACTGCTCTCCTCGGCCAAAAAAGCAGCAGAGTGAATGATTCAGGAGGTGGCTTTAATGCTGGTTTTGTCTGAGGTTTCATTTAATTCCAAATTCAGAGTATTTTCTTACTCAACTGCTTTTTTGTCCTTTGTATTTGTGTTGTTACCTTGCTCTTGCAGGGAAAGCAGTCCAGAAGCTCTGGCTGCCTAGTGCAGAGGGTGAATTGCAGCTTGCCCTGTGCCACTGCAAAATGTCTGTATTCATAAAACACGTTTGTTTTGCAAAAATAAGGAAAGGGGACAGGTTTTATTGCCTGTATCATTGCCTGTAATGTTGCCTGGCTTTCCAGTATTTTAGCTCAGATGGTTTTATAATGTCAAGAGAGTTGCACTTTAGTGATGCATGGCAAACAGGGTGTTGTACAAGCCTTGTAGGAAAAGATTGATGGCTAGGTTGGTTGTTTTGACACACCTGAGAGTCTCATCTCCCATGTGCTTTTAGGAGTGCAGAATGTGTAATTTCCCTCGTTACGTAAGGGCTCAGAGGATCTGCTCCTCTGCGCTTCCTCTTTCTGGAGCAGCTTTCAGTAACACGGCTCGGATATCAACCGGGCTTTACGGTCATGCCTGAGCCACCTCCTGGGGTTGGCTCATTGCAAAACTTGGAGAAGGGGAGGTGTGGGCTGGGGGCAGCAGCTGGAGACACAGGAGAGAAACTGTTAATATGGGAGAGATTGCCTGTTAGAAAATCATTGCAAAATAATTGGGGAAACTGGCATTCCTTTGCTGGAAAATTATTTTTGTCAGCCTCTCTGATGTCCAATCGCGTAAGAAGAAAGTGGTAAAGAAAGCTGACTCACTTTTTTATACCAAACAAAAGTGCCTTTCTTCCTTAATAACATACCAAAGGTATGTTGTTTGTTTGTTTGTGTGAGGCAAATGGATCTTTCTGTGGAAGCACAAAACTGCAGGGCTCACAGCTGTGCAAACGGAGGGCATGCTTGCAACTGCCCAACACACACAGGACTGCTCCGTATGGGGGCAGGGGTGGAAAAAAGGAGGCTTCAAAGTTTCTTTTTTGAGAATTCCCCTCTGTTCACTGTTAGCTGGAAGCTAAGCAGGGAGCGATGCTAAGCACATCTCTTCATATGGCTGGGGTTTGCACATCTTGCCTTGTAGCAAACGGGATTATATGGTTGTTCAGGTAGAGCAACCATATTTCATGTCACCAACTGCGCTTTCTGGAAATGTGGGCAACGTCCAGCTCGCCCCTCTCACTTCACCCAGGCAATCAAGGTGCAGACAGCCACTGCTCTGACCCTGAGAGACTGCATGCACTTACGTACTCCAAAGTGCAGCATCCCTGCTCTGATGGCCCAAGTGTGGGCAGCTCCCCCCTCTAAGCAGATACGGGAGCTGGAGGTGATGTCTTGCCTGGTGTGTGTTGCTGAGTCTTGTGCTCACACGTTTCTGTCCTCGCCTCCGGTCTTCTAGTCTTGCTTTCTTCTCTTGGTCAGGTCCCTGGGCCTCACTCAATGATGGACAGGTCCCACCTTGCGATACTACCTCATATCTTAACCTTTGCCTTGCAGTGAGCATGCCCTTCTTTTGATTTCTCTGTTTTTTGATCACAGCACCTCTCTCAGCTCCCACCCTTTTTCCCTGTCTCCATGCTTGTCCTTATCCAACTGCCCACTTCCTGGCTGCCATTCCCACTGTTGGCCTTTGCTTTGGCAAACACTGCTGTAGGTAGATGTCCAGGCAGCGCGACCGAGGAGCGCAGGAGGCTACTGGAAGATGGCGAAACAAAGGGCTGACACATGGCGAAATGCCACTGCAAAAAGATTCCCCGCGGCGAGTGTGGTGGCCTGGAACGGCCTCAGCCCCAGGGCTTGAGGGTTGCTTTTTCTGTGCCATGTTGACTTAACTTTGTAAGAAGCCCATCTTGACCGCATCTGAGCATCCCTGTGGAGTTGTCTCTTTGTTAACTGTTATCAATTAAAGCCTTGCTGTAATCCGAAGAACCTTTCTGGTTACTCGTCCCGGCACACTTCTAATTAGAAATGGCTCTTACCCATTCTAGCCTGCTACTTCTCCTGCCGCAGAAGATATCTGAAGCTTTTCTCCCCAGTTCAGAGCCTCCTTTAAGTCAGTTTTCCCATCCCGAGGTAGGAAAGGAGGAGCTTACCTGCATCCCCTCAAAGCTGGCCAAGGGGGAACTGCAGACCTTGGGCTTTGTTGCAGCCTCATCTGGTATAAAACAACAGAATAAAACAGCAGATGCATCTTTTCTTTTCCATAGTGGAACATTTTAGAAGCCAAATGGGAAGTTTTTCTCACGTGATGCCCTGTAGCAAAGATAAACTGACTCCCAGTGATTTTAGGAGAGCTGCTGGGTTTGGAGAATTAATTTCCATTGTATTACTTACTTCAGTTTGCTTGCACTAGGTAAATGTATTTTTGCTTTACTACTTCTAGCTTATGTTTGTATGGCTCGATAGAGAAATGGGGTCTGGCTTCTGCAGAGAAAAGAAAACTCCCCTGTCCTTTGAGAGCTGATGTTCATTCATCTCCTTGCCCTCGGTGCATTTTTCTGTCGAGATCCCCATTCTCTGAGCTCATTATATTCCCCATCTCCTCTCCCCTCCAGGCCCCAGCAAACGTCTCCCACTAGCCCTGCAGTTTGACCTTGGACCTCAGTTGCTCTCCCTATCTGACCCCAGCTGTGGATCCTGGCAAACCTCCAAGCCGGGGAGCTCCGGGACAGAGAGGAAGGACAGAAGTTTGCCTTTCTTGACTCCTGTTCTCCCTAAGATGCACGGCAGCTGCAGTAAGAGGTCATCACTGGGCACGCGGATTCACACTTCTTTAAAGAATAATCTTTTTGGGAAAACTTGCCCAAAGTTGAGGGCCAGACTACTTCTGCTTTGTGTACCAGTTTGTAAAAGCACAGCGATGCAACATCAGGTTTTGGCACAGGATCCAGAAATCGTAGGAGAGCTGAGAGGGACGGGGGAGATCAAGGGTTTGGGAAACAAGATACAGCAAGTCTAAGTGGAGCTTAGACATTCAATTATGCTTTAACCCAAACCGTATCTTTCACCAGTCACTGTACTGCTTTCAAGAATGCATTTTCATTCCTAGCTGTAAATCAGTCCTACTCAATAACTAGCAGTTTCACCCAAAAAGCAACTGGCCAGTGTGTGGTAGAATGCAAATAGCAATTGGAGAAGGGGTGATATTAAGATACAATAATGAAATTTGACGTGTTTGGGATATCTGGGAACAGTGACCTACTGGTCATCTCTCTCTCTCAGTAATTGTAATTGACAGGCTGCTGCATTTGCAATAATTTAGGAATACTATAGGAAAAGTAATCCAAAAGATATTTTGCAGGAAGGTCTTGGGAAAAATTGTCTCCATACACACACTTCATTCTCTGAGAAGTTGAGTAAGCGACTCTATTCCTATCTTTTGTGGAAGTAATACATCCCAAAGGTTAAAGGATCTTTGAAATTTATGATGAAAAGGCAGTGACTGGCTGCAGAAAATGGTATTTTATTCTTCTGGAGTATTTTACCCACTCTGCTGGCCTTTGGCAGAGCTTGGTCTGAAAGACGCCCTACTATAATTAACACAGCTTGCCAGCCCTCAGTTTCTGAAAAATCTCAGCTTTCTTTTTCCAAAGTAGGAGAAGTGCTAATCTCCTAATTGCGAAATGAAGCCTGAGTGAGTGAATGGATGTCGTTATCCACAAAGGATGTCCCGAACTCTAGAAGTCAGCATGTTTACATTAGGAGTGTTAGCACTGAACTCTAATGATGTTCTTACAGATCATTATTACTAGCTATTTCTTCACTGATTTTACAAACAACTATTCAGTGCCCCAAGATTATGGACAGTTTTATTTCCTGGGGAAAAAGTAACCATTTGGACTTCTTTTGCCTTTGGACTTTTTCCCTCCCTTCCTCCACTCTGATGCTTAGTTCTAGGAAACAACCTAAAAGTAAATATCTGCACTGAATAACTTTTTCTCTGAACACTGGCATTAATTAATGAACATTATCATCCTGGTCAGGCATTAAAATGAAGTCCATGTGGCCATGTCTTCATGTGCTCCTGACCTGTGCAAGTAGCTGATCAGTATTTGTAAATCAGGCACCAGCACAAACACATGCCCAGTGGTTGCCTGGCTGGTGGCATGTGTGCAGAAATGTCAGAGTGGATACAGATGCACAAACAAACTGGGCATGTTTAAACATATATCTGTGGTTATGAAATATAGATTTTGAAAAACCTACCTACTGTTTCGATAGAATGGGGACAGAGGGTAAAGCCTCTCCTGGGTAAAGCTGGGCTTTGCCCAAATGCCAGTTTGTGTGCTGAAAACCTCTTTCAGAAGCACATTTCAAGTCAGCTTTTCTGGGAAATGTCACAGGCAGCTTTTCTATATCACAAGGTAATTTTCAGCACAGCCAGAGATCACTCTAGTTTCCTTCTCCTGTAGTACCTTAAAATCTTACAACTGCTATTCCTACAGCAGGAGAATCAAGCGGACTTGCTGTCCCTCTCCAGATGGGAACTGACATACGCTGCTGTAACATACAACTGCATTTAAAGCAGGGAACTAAGAAGCAGTGTGGCCTTCCTGGGAGTCTGGGCCCACCATGACTCTGTCTCAAGGAGAAATGCAGGTGTGCACCTTGCTCCCAGCAGAAAGAAATCCACGTGCATTCACTGGGAGAGAGCCAAGCTGCCCTAACAGGTCCCAGTCTGGGTACAATTTCCTCAGATTCTCCTATGAAGTTGGGGACAGATAAAAGAAAGAGGCATTTCCTAACTGATCATTTATTCTGTATCACTTTTCCCCTCTGCTGGAAAAGTGAATGTTGCCTGGGAGCTTTCAAAGAAATTTGACTGTGGGAATATGGATGCTACTTGAATGAAGAGCTGTCTTGCTCTGGAATTTGTGGATCAGTGCAAATAGCTGTTCAAAATAAAACATTCTGTTTATGTACATGTACTTATGTACACAGGCTCTTTTAAAGTGCAAACTCATTTCAAGCTGAATTTGAAAAGGATTTTGCAAAAGTAAAAAAGAAGTGAAAATGCAGCTATCAATCACACAGCCAAAATTTGTTCTCTGAATAATCACCTCAGCAGAAGACTTGATTTATATATTCTGTTTAAATGTTGTTTTGTATCTGGATAGAGATCATCCTCAAAGGGCAATCCTTTAAAACTCTTCTAGTCTGTCCAGTAGCTTTGTGGCAGGTACTTGTCTGGGACAAAACAACTCACTTCTATAAATCAGCTGTAATTTGGGAGGGAGTAGTATCTTTTAGTAGACTTGGCATTAGTTCATTCTCTCACCAAAATTCTAAATCCTTTGAAGTTTTACTGGTCATTCTGCACAGCTAAGCTCAGTTTTGTAGAATAATAGTTAAGGATTTCAGCGATGTTATTTTCTCCCTGCTGTCTATAAAAGAGACAATCCCCACACTAGGGCCAATGCTCACTCTTTGCATGGGAAGTTCTGCCTTTAAAGAAAATATCAGCATTTCATTTGAAGGTCCATGTGATAATTCCTTCATGAAGCATGTCTAATCTAGATATTCTTTCCCTTCAGGGAACCTGAGGACAATAATTTCTGGTGAATGTTTGCTTTTCCAGTGTTTCTGAATGGCAGTGAACCATTTGGGATTTTGCTACTAGTTTTCTTCTGTGCTTTTTCTAGCCTTTCATGGCCCTCCCATATAAGCCTCTCTTTGCTCAGAAATGTATCTATTTTTTAATTTTCGTTTGACTGCTCTAATTTGCTCCAACATTACTGCCCCTTAGAGGCCAGTTTGGGATTATCACAATAATTTGCTTGTCTCTGTGTGGTACCACTTTGACAACACTTCCCCAACAGCAGCCTTGCTTGCTTATCTGGTGCAGCTTTCTAAGGCACCTTAAATCCACCACTTCACATCTATTGACTATTGCTGTTGAATTCCCGGTTTCTTTTGTTCTTTGAGGCTTTTATGTGGAGAGGCTACAGCAAAATCCTTTGAAATATGGGCTCTGTTCTGTAGAAGTAAATCGGGGCAGGGGGAAGGGGGCAGAAGGAGGGGAAATATCCATTAATTTCATCGAAGATAGATTAACAGCAATGACTTTAGCCTTTTCAGTTCTTGTTTGTTTGTCTAAGCTTCATTATTTTAAATGGGCCAAAGTGCTCTCTCCAGCAGGAAAACGTTAGAGACATAATTAATTCAAGGCATTTGGCATTTCCTGTCAAAATGGCAGACATTCATCGAGCTGTGAAGATTGCTGAGTTCCATGTCCACTTGGGGCTGGTGCTCAGACAATTTTCCCGGTGCACCTCTCTGCACAACTAGCACATGTCTTTGTTTTGAATTCTTCCTCCACAGCCAAACCCAGGTGCTCACGCTGACCCTCAGTCTCTTCAAATCCTCCTGTCAAACCCATTGCTACCACCTCTCCCTATCTTCTCCTAGGGCATTGGTGACTCCATGAGAGAGCTGGAACTGTCCCAGCTCCCTGTGCCCCGAGGAGGAGCAACGGGTTACCAGACGTGCTACGGGGATGCTGGGCCACCTCCCTTTAGCGTGGTCGCAACACCTGAGCGGGGCAGGGGGCCTGGAGTCATACCATGACCTTGTTGCTGTTCACTGATGGGCTGGCCAGGAAACTGCAGCAAAAGCGGCGTAGGAGCGAGGGGACAAATAATGAAAAACAGGGAGAAAAGAGCTGTGGAGAGTTTAAAGGAACAAAGCCTTTGGCTACATGGCTGGGTGCAAGCCAGCTCCGGACTTTCAGGCAGGTTAGCAGAAGACTGTTAAACAACACTTAAACAGCAAAATAAAGAAATTCTTCTTGGCAGCAGGGCTCTTCTGTGGGGTGCTATGCCCCCCAGGAAAACTTCCTAGCAGCTGTCTGCCTCGGGCTGTGGAGACGCACCCTGTGACAGGGAAGGGCTTGACTGAATAAAACCAATGTCTTTAAATACTTATGTGATTTGGTAGCATTTGGATTCCTCCTTCAGCGTTTTGTCTGTTCTGGCTCTTTGCATACAGTCACAGCTCTCACACTGCTGTCTGGAAGACACAGGCTCATATTTTTTTTCCCCTCTGTTACAGCAGAAGCGGAGTGGATCACTCAGAGAACATGTCTGTTCGCAAACACTTGTATTTCAGAGATTAGATGTCAATGAAAGAGTGAAATGGTTTTCTGATTTGTCAAAAGTCCAGCAGGTTAGACTTCAGCTTAGCAGAAAATTATCAAGTTAGATGTGGCAGAAGCACAAGAAATCCATAGTATGGCCTTGTCTTGTAACTACACTGAAATTAGGTGAACAAATCTGGTTGATAATGGCTTTAGAAAAGTAAACGCAGCATCTAAATTTGACAGCTATGTGGTTGAACTGATAGATATGGTGATTATTGTTGGCACGCAGCAGAAAAATAGAATTACATTGTGTTTAGTCAAAGGGACCTAGTCTGGGATAAGCCTTGGATCCCTCCTCTGCATGAAAAACAGCCTTTAGAACAAAGGAAGTTCTGCATAATGTTATTTAGTCTGCATGAACTGCTAACTGTATGTCAGAGCCCTGATGAAGTCACTGCTTAGAAACCATTAAGAGATAGCGTACAATCAGTGCGGTATCCTCTGCTTTAGTTGGGAGACATGCTTCTGGCAAGTAATCCAGTGCACACACAAAAATTACCAACAAACTAAGGTACGACAGATAAAAAACCCTGAAGCTTTCTGCTACCCTGAAAAAGAGTTTCCTTTTAAAATGTGCTGTAAGACCACTCTCTGTGTTGTCTCTCATCTCAGTGTGAGTCAGAACAGTAGATTTGTCTGAAAGGGAAAATCTCCAAGGACCAGTTTGGTATTAGAGAAAATATGTCATCTGGCCTCCTATCGAACTTTAATATGCATCTAATGCTGGCACTAAGGGTCAAGGGAAGAAGTGTATTCTTTGCTTTGGTTAAAGAATTGTATCTCCTGTAGGAAAGGAGCCCTTGCAGAATGAAAACCACTGCCAGTAGGAATGGACATCTGAGCCCTAACATATTATTTGCCGGGGGGAAACATTTTAATTTAGTCACACAATTCACCCCCACTCAAATTCATTAAATCATGAAGGTAAGGCGAATCACGTGGTACTAGGGGCTGTAGCTATAGGAGCGCACAGGAGGAGTGAGGAGTGGAAGGGCGTGAGTGCCATCCCTTGCCTATCACAGAATAAATCAGAGCTGAAGCCTTTCTTTTGTGTGGTTTGGAACAGGCATGGGTCTCGAAGACAGAAGATTTGGACCAAAAGAGACTTTATGTAGTTGTAATTAACTGCAGGTGGTTTCTGCTAACGTAATGCAGATTTGAGTCTCATTTATCTTTTTTTTGAGACAGCATAGCTCTCACATTTTTGGGAAAAGTCAGAAGGAAAAAATTAATTGTTTTCTTATTATGGCAGATCACATCTTTCTGTTTGACTTCTTGGCTGGTTTTTCTTTCTTTTGATAATGATAACACTGCCTGCCACTTTCTGACAGATGAGCTGAACATGACATGCGACAAACCAAAACTGGTGAAGGCCTGGGCCAACATTGTTAAAACTGAGTCTTGTCTATCAGAACAGCTATGAAAATAGATGTTTCTACTGGTGCATACTTGTCTCTCTCCCCACCAGTAAATCAGTATCATCAAATCCTCTTACTCAGTCTTACTCTGCATTCTGTAAGAGAAAGATTTTTGAGTGATTTCTTCCTTCTTGCTTCTTGGCTGTCAGCTACAAAACCCTGTAGCCCTGACACATCTCTTTTTCCTCTCTCTCTCTTTTACATCAGCGTAAATAGGAATAACTCACTGGAGAAGCCAAGGCGGTATAAAGCTGCTGGGACAAAGCTGGGGCTGTTGTTTCTATCCATGCTGGCCTGAGAGCAGACACCTAACACCACGTTGCCTGAATGCTGCTGGTAATTGTATTCCTCTCTGGAAACTGGATCCTTCTTAAGGGAGGCCTGAGCTCTGGATGTTTGGACTCTTTCTGGTCCCCTCAGTCTCCAAAGAGAGAAAGGGGTTCAAAGACCAATGGAGAGATTGAGAGGTGCAATTAATTGAAACAGCATAAGATATACATGGACTTTGCATGACTTGGAATGCAAGAGTTGCATGACGTGGCTCTGCAGTGATGGCTGAGAGGAGCTGGGGGTAAGCTCCAAGAAAGAGCTTGTGCTCCTCTTGGAGGGAGAAAAATGTAATGTTATTCTCTCCTTGTGCTGCAGCTGAAGCTGGCTCGAGTGGTCTGGGGCAATAATGCTCCTTAGCACAAAGCAAACAGCAGCAAGAGATGCTGGGAGCTCTCTGGATCCTTTTTGTGTTGCAAACAGCCACTTGCATGTGTCTATTGCAACAGCAGAAAAGGTGAAATATGAAACTGCTCCCCTACCCTGGTTTTTAAGGAAGTATCAGGCTCTGGCAAGTTTGGACACCTGCAGCAATTGACTTCTTTCCAGCACAAGTCCAAAGGCATTCAGCTTCTCAGCAAGTCATTTTCTCCTAGGGAAGAGGCATAAGAGAAGTGGGGAAATGGAGGGAAAGTGAGAGGAGATAATACAAGTGCAAAATGTTTCCAAAGCAAAATGCTGTGCAGGCTGTGGGTCGGGAGGAAGGAGGAAAGAAATGGAACATGCAAGACAAAGCATATGTTTGAGGTAGCTACAGCTGTCATGTTCAGTTTCAGTGTTGGTCATTATCTTTGGGAAAAAATGGTGAGTGGGACAATGTGCTAATATGTTAAGGCTGTTAAGATGGGATGGAAAGTCTCAGAGATGCTGGGTAGGCATATGGTTAGGCAGATCATATCACCGTTTCTTTCACCTCCCCAAAAACCAGCAATTAAGACAGAGAGAACTGAACATACCAGAATAAATTCCTGTCTTGGCTACTTGGGAGAAACTCCAGGACAACCTTTCTAACATAATCAGGGTCAGATTTTGGCCAGTGCTGTAGGAGGCATTAGGAGACTGCTGCAATACCCCTGATGGGCAGTGGGTCAGTTCATTTAGTACCACACCGAGGTGTCCCCCCTTGCTTAACATGGGTATAGTCCCTGCTGTGACTTTGGTGTATAAGTAGGGTTTCCAATTATTTATTTTCTCTTTTAAGTGCTTGCATTATTTTTGAGAATTATGATGTGTTTTCATGTTTATAAATTTTCATTTTTATAAATTTAAAATCAGCTTCCAAAACATTTTAGTTCAAGCTGTCCTGATGATTTTAATTGTTTTGTTTAATTTAAGAATCTACATCCTTAAATCATTTAACTTCTCAAAAAATGCATTTGAAGGCACTAACTGAAAACTTGGAGTTTGTTTCAAGCCAATTTCATTTTGAACAGCTGAACTTTCAGCAGTGGCTGTGAGGTGATGCTATTTAGTTTTTCTTTGGTTTAAAGCTAAAGCCAAAAAACTCTGTGCTTCTCTGGCACATCAGCATGGAAATCAATAAGAGGCATAAGCAAGCAGATGGCCTAGTCCTTGAGGAATATTGTATTATATGACATGGATAGGAATAACATATATGCATGTATACACACAAAAAGCATTATAATTGCTTAATATAGTGTGTACAGATGCATTTGTAACTGACAGTGACAACAAATTAGATGCATAAAGTCCATAGAATGTGTTAGAAAATAAAAACTCAAAAAAAAAGAGAATAAAAAGTGGATAAATATTGCAAAACATGGATTTAACTCCCAGTATTTGCGGACAATCTTTAAGCTTTTTGAAGACTATAGTTACACATTTACAGCGGACTTGATTTCTTATGAAGTAGAAGTTATTCAGTCTTCCCAACTGCACTAATTCACACAAATGTGATTTGTGCTTGAAATTTGTAGTATATTAATGGATTTTAAGTGGTTCCAGCAATTCAATTAAAAAAGGATGAAATAAATAAGTGAACAGTTTGCCAAAGGTGGAGACACCACAGTTGTGAAACCAGACAGTGGTTTATGTCAAACACAGTCATTTAAAAAATATAGTGGTGAATTAAAGTAAAAGTGACTTAAAGATTAGGTATTCTACAAAGTGTTGCTCTAAACGAAGACAGGGGTATGAGCAGTAACATCTGGATGAAATAAAGCCCCATCTGAGAACTAAAATAAAATAACATTGCTTATTTGAACAATTTCTGTGTTAGAAAGTAGAACCTAATACCAAGAGCAACAGTCTCTGGGAGTTTTTGGAAGAGGGACAAAAAGTTGACAATTGATACAAAATTTTCAGCAGCTTTACTCTCCGTATTTGCTTATGGCACGCCCATTGCCTGACTGCCCTGCCTGCTTTGGGCATCTTGGGGGCGTAAAGTCAACAGAAGGAGACGTAAAGCCAGCTGAAAAGAGAGCAAGGATGGCACAGCACTTAATTGCAAATGTATTGACAGGTAAACCCTTCTTTGTAACTCCTCTGCCAGGATAGTAGTAAAACAACGGTTCTTATGAAAGTAAAAATCTCTTTACATGTGGGACCTCCATAGTGACTAAAACCAGGATAGTAGTAAAACTTTCATAAGAACCGTTGTCTCGCATGTAATAATTTTCTTCTTTTGGCCAGCTTCTTCCTCATTAACCTAGCAGGGAATTATAAACACCAGGGTTTATTTAGATGATCCTTCAAGTGTGCTTCCTGTTTATAGAGTCACGTAGCCACATGCACCAAACAAAATAAGAGGCCAGGGGATGGAGGATACCATGCTAACAGGAAACACCTTCATGTAAATAATGGTGCTGCTCCACACGGTCCAGTAACTGCATCTTCCCGCAGGATGCGACCAGCTTTGAAATACTTGTTTGGAAACAGAAGTATTTCATCTATTAACAGGATTAAGCAAAACAAGAGATGGTCATGCATTTGCGTTTAGACGAAAAAATAAAAAGTGAGTTCTGAATTGGAGTATAGAGGTTTTTGCTTTGGGTTACTGACGCTATCGTATCTTTGGAAGAGTTGAGCATTGTTTTGCCTGATGGACTGAAATAATTTCACCTTGGTATTATTTATCTTGACCATATGAATAAATTTTCAAGTATGCACTCAGGAGAATAATGCAGGTGATAGAACAGGCTCCTGGGAACGCGCTGTTATACTTGCTAAGACATATGTTATTCCTAGGGTACCTATTAATGGTGTGATTATATCTGTTGTTATTACTATATTTGTGCCATTATTTAAGGACACATATGGACACCAGAACAGAGACATCACCAGCATAAAGTCTTGCCAGATTGCTTTCTGAAAACAGAAGTGTCTGCACTTGCAAAAATGCTTGTCAAATAAAAAAGTGAAGACAAGTTTTTTAGTTTTTTATAGGGAATTTTTTTTTCAATTTGGCACTAAATGTTGATTTAAAATGAAGCTGAGAGTTTCTGGAAAACCTTTCAAATTTTATGGTGCTGCCCAGAGCTAAAGGATGGAAGATTTGTTTCTGTGTCCAAAATGGACCTTGGTGGTCCCTCAGTAAGTGACAGATGCCTGTGACCCCCCATGGGCCCAGACCTGCATATGGTCTGATCTCACCCGCTCACAAACAGACAACAAAGATGATGTAGAAGCTCCTTGGTGAAAAAAATTAAACACTGCAGGTCAAATGGAAATCAATTACAAGCTGTGCAGAAGACTGTGGAAGTCAACACCAGCTCTCACCCATGAACTGGGATGGAGGCAATCAAGTGTTAGGTCAGTTCAGGTCACCCTGTGGCTTTAGTGTCCATTTTTCACTCAATATAGGGTAGGGAACTCTAAACATCTGAGACAGTGGATGAAGTTAACGGATGACTCAGACAGACTGACAAATCCTGTGCTGAACAGATTGTGCCAGTACAAACAAATAAAATTATTTAAGGAAAAAAAAAAAGCTCTTCTGGTAGTAAGCACAAGCATAGTCACATCCATCTAAACAAAATCTGTTAATTTTTGCATTTAAATCTTTGTCTCTGATTTATGTATGGAATTCATTTGGTATCATCTGTCTAATGCAATTAAACAATTTTCAGCATTGACCCTCTCAACATTTAAATGAACACAGAAACATTTTTCCTCCACAATACTAACAGTTGGCAAGACTTTCAAGAAAAGCACCTAAATGAATTAGAAGCCCAAAACTCATTCACTTCTGTTTCTATATAGCACAGAGCTTTGAAATGGCTTATGGAATATATTAAGATGTTATTTAATGCTGCTAATCTTTAAAAACAGCCATGAGCTGAGATGGCATCAGTATTTCAATTTAAAATGCAAGTCATGAATCCGTGACTACAAGTCATGACTTACATGTCTATAATGTGTACAGAAGTATCCTGCATGAAGAAATACATTTTTAGTTTATCTAGTGGTTATTGCAGACTTCTGGAGCTATGACTCGACTGAACCCATCACAAATTAACTTTGTATCTTGACATCATGGAGTTACTTTCAACCTAAGCTGGTAACCAAAAATGTGGGGTGTTGTAGGATGGGTCTGTTGTACAATGGTGATGATGGACACGGATGTCTTCAATACAGTCCTTTTTATTTGCAAAGCAGGTACAAAAGTCCCACAGGCACACATAGGATAAACCAGCCCAAACTTTGTTAACGAAGCGCCTGACCCAAAACCTAAGAACTGTCTTACCAATGCTTTTTTGGCTTTGAGTGACTTCAGCCTCTTTCTCTGTGCTTTTCTTTACATTTCTTGCTACTTATTGTTCTTGTTTTCTTCAAAACCAACCCTCAAACAAAACAAGGTTCAGCACAGACCCATCATGCTGCTCATCCATTCCTGAGCAGATCTAAGGTATGTAACCCACCTCTGTTTGCGGTGGTGATGAATTCCTGCAAATTGAAGTCTCTGGACTTTGCTGTCTGTAACCCATAGGGAGGCTGCCTATCAAACTGGTTGAAAGTAGTGAGCGTACCCACATTATGGTTCTTTTAGTGCGTGTGTCACACAGTTAATGATATGTGTGAACTTTTGGACTGCCTTGTTTAGACTGGCATTTTGGGACAAGAACTTTATTTCTTGTGCCTGATACAGAGTTGGGTACTTAAGGCATTTAACCAACAGTGAAAACGTAGCAATGGGGAGTTTGCTGGATTTGTCTGTGATTTGGACGTTCTTGGGCGGCTGAGCATTTTCCAGCAATACTGCAGCAGGTTTCTCTCCTCCATGGAACATGGGATTAATGCAATAACAAAACATAATTTCAGTCTATGCAAGATGAAAAGCAACGATACTAGTAAGACTACATATTCATGAGTATCTCAATGCTGCGTTTATTTGAAGAAAACCTTCTCTTTCTCATGACTATTTTATGTGTAGAAGGCTACGGTATCTCATGTAAGTTTTCCCTGGGCCAGGAGCCCCAGAGGGAAAAGTTAATCTGTATAAAATCAAATTGATAACAGGATCCATGCTTTTAAGGTAGGAATGTGTCCCAAGTAGGTCCTGGGTCACAGCATTAAATATTCTCCCTTGATCCCAGGGGCTTGGCTTCAATGCATGCTGGGATCTGAAGTCTCCATTGATAGGTGACTGCAGCTGCCTGCAAGGAGTCTCAACTGTGGTTTTATGACCTGCATCTGGGCTCACAGCTCATACCCTTAAACATCCTCCAGGGAGCCGATAGTATCATTTTTGTTCTTAACACAAAATGAAAATCTAAAATTTCCCAAACCATGTGAGGTGTCAAGGAAATACCTATTCTGCAAAAACATCAGGAAAACACATACAGAAAAGCAGCTATCACAAATAAAAGTAAGCAGCTATTATAACACCACTTGCAATCTCCTTTTTAAACTGGATAGCAAGTGTGGAAAAGTTGAAAATGTTCTTTCAAATTACTTCCAACAGCAAAGGATAGGATATTGCACTGGGCAGGATATTCTAGCAGGTGGGTCCTACTACTTTCTGATCACACATGTTTTCCATAATAAGTCAAAGCAAAGAACAACTTTCCATGTTTCTGTTTTTAAAAGTGAACTTTCAAAAGAAAACTCTGCCATGGCTCTGCCATCACAAGCGGTCTAACAGCAGTGAGGGAGACACATGCAGAGTCCAGAGCAGAAATGCTGATGGTGTCCTTGGGAACAGGGTTCCCTTCTTACCACTAGGCCGTCCATGAAACGCATAAAGGGCTGGAGCTTGGGGGCTTTGGCCACCAGCTCCTGTTTGCAAGGAGGCTGTTTGGCAGCAGTTCTCCCACACCCCCCTAAGGCTTCTGAGCAGTGCAAAGGGAGGTGATTTTCCCTGCCACAGGATGAGATGAACCCTGGCACCTACCTCCTTGCACAGGAGATGCCACGGGAGGAAGGACAAGCAAAATTGAGTGAGGACAGAGGTGTTTCTGCCAGAAGCTCCTCCATTCTCCCCCAAAAGCAGCTGCCGCCCCACGCATCCTGTGCTGCCCTCAGCAGCCATCATTTGACCACGTCTCTGGCATAAGTGACAGAACCAGGACTGCTTTGTTGCCACAGGCAAAAGCCTGCTCTCCCTGGACCTAGAACCAGTCCTGGGGCTGCCAGGGGCCAACTGAGTATAAATGCGTTTGAGCAGAGAACAGCAGCCTCTCCCCCTGCCCACAGGTTGGGAGATGTTTCATCCGACTGCTCTGTCGATGCAGAATAGAAATGATAATTTTATTACAGGCAAAACTGCAGCCCGGTGACTTAAAAAACCCAGGCTTTGGTCACAGTATTTGGTGCTGACTGTGTTTCTGTGTTTTTATGATGCATATGTAGACTGCAGATCAAAGGCTATTTCTAGGTCATTTTACCTATAAGATTATTGAGGTTTCCTGCTAAATCTCTGAGAACAGTGAAAATTTGCAGTGTTTTTATTAAACTTGCACAGTCAGCACACAGCAAAATTAGAAGGTATGTCAACTTGGGTTTGAGTACCTCAAAGAAACCAAAATGCTTAAAAACCAAACAGTTAAACAAAAGTCAACTTATAAATCTCTTGAAAAGTCCCAGAGACCTTCCAATCTGTCTGCTGACACCTTCTGCCTGTCTCTGACCCTCCTAAATCAAAGCATTTATCTAAAGTACAAAAGTTGACAGTTTGCATTTAATAAAAGTTGCTTGTCTTGTCAGTCTGCAGAACCCTTGTTCCCGCTGGCCATTTCCTTGATGATGTGTTACAGCAGTGCAATGGCCAGCAGCACTTACAGAAATAGATACAAAAAGTGGCTTGATTAATTTTAAATATGTTCATTCTTGAATACAAAATGTAGGTTGTATGACAAAAAGAGGGGAGGGTTGTGTGTTTCAACTAGCAGTTCTGTTTCAGGGGAACGATTACTGTTCCTGACAACACACCATGGTACATCAAAAAAAAGGACTACATTTTGCTTATAGGCGTTTTCAAGGGTTTTGTTTTTAACAATAATTCTGAAACAGTTTCAAATTCCTGGGCACAGTTGTGTTCATCAGTAAAGCTAAAGGTCTATTACACTTGCAAGCATCAGAAAAAAACCTTTATGTAAATATGTGCTGCTTTTGCATCTCTGAAGTTTTACAGACTTAGGCTTCAGTCCTGTGTACTTCCACACGGTGCTTTTCTTTACCCATATGCTTTAATTGAAGCATTTGCCTACATTTTGTAGAATGTAGATTGGCATCAGATTGTAATTTTGAGAAATATATGTTTGCTCATACATCATGTACTGTGTCCTCTTCAGAAGGTAATGGTAGTATTTAGTGCTGAGTACCCTGCTGGCCGTCACAAAACAGCCTCCTGTTATGTTTTAAGTTATTGAAATGAATTGGTCATACTTAGTTTTCCTCTTGTTTAGAAGAAAGATCTTTTCTGATATACTGTAGAATACACATCAGATGGAGGCAGTCGTAGTTAATGCTAAACAATATTCATTTGTTTACAAGCATTTGCTCTTCCCTGGACTGGAAGGGAGCTGTGGAGCCTTCCCGGTGACCAAGGGATGGCTGCATCATCTGAAAGAGCCTCTGAAATTTTAGGCTACTTCAGGGCTGTAGACCCTATTCAATAGCTTGGAGAGGAAAGCCAAGTGTGTTGGGACCAGTTTAGGCACCAAGCAAGATCAGCCAGGGTGTAGAGAGCATCAGGCTGCTGGTAGCAGCCTAAGATCACCAGGAGGTCCTGCTGCCTATTTTTCCTGTGCTGAGCTGTTGCATCTTCTTCAGGGGAGGGAAGAGGTAAAAGGGAAGTGGGTGAACATGTCCAGGCCCAGCAATAGGGAAGGATGGGCAGGATAGTCGAGGAGCAGCAAACCCAGCTGAAGCCCCTCAGCCTCCCCTTACCTGCGGACCCACACTGATGCCTTTCTGGAAGGCTGTGACAGGGTGTAGGGGAGTGGGTGTGTTAGGAGGGGTGGTGGCATGGCCCGTGAAATGTTAGCAAGGCAGCGCGGATGGAAACGCGGCACAGCAAGCCTGCACAGACAGATGCAGTAAGCCCAGACAGTGGTTGAAGGCATTTGTGTATGGTCCATGTGTGTCATTCCTGGGTTCATTTTTACCAACAGTGTTTACTGGCGACTCTGGAATTGCCCACATAAGCCTCAGTCTGGGTCAGAAGAAGCACTAAGGTGTGCCCACATCTGTTTCTCAAGCCTTCGTGGGTATCTTCTTATGTCCAGCTCACAAGTACTTTTTGAAACTTTATTTTTGTCAAATGTAGATGGTAATAGAGCTAATACTCTTTTATTGCCCTGGGCTGTCAGAATAGCTTTAAATCTGTGTATTGGGAACCTCAATCGGGTATTTTTATTTAGAATAAATTCAGTTCTAAAGTGTCCTTGATTAGAAGTAATATGCTTTAATACATAATTTCTTTATTTTATGGACTACACTCTTCAAAACAAATATTCCTTAAGAAACTACGAAAAGGCAAAATCTAATATTTTATACCTTTATCTTACTGTTGTTACTTTGAAAGGACCAAAATAATAAATACGAGTTTTAAAAAAAAATTGTTTCTGAAGTGGGGTTCAGGCCTGTAAATTGAGTTCGAGTTCAGAATATTATGCTGGAGGTGCATGAAAAAGCCTTGAAGTAGGTCTTTTAAAGAAACTTACCATTTAAAACTGAAATAAATATTGTATTGAAAAACTAAGTATGTAGACCATGGCATGAGGCTTAGAAAAACGCAGCTGAGCTTCTGTTGACAGAAATGGAAGGCGGCTTACCTTGTGCTCCCCTCCCCAGGGATGCTTGTGGGAGGCCCAGCTCATGAATCTCACTGTTGGACAGTGCTGAATCCTGACCTACGTATGGTTACAGTGAGAACGATTCTTTGGACAGCTTGGAAACTCATGACCCTTTGTTTGCAAAAGGCATTTTTAAATGGCAGCATTTTGGACTCCACAACTGATCTGTGCTTCAGCATAGAAAAGCATTTCTTTAGTTCATTTTTCTCTTAAGAAACTCCATTCCAAGTCAGCAATCTCATCTTCTGGTCCTGGTTAAGGCATCAGGCAAGGGAGTCAGGCTTTTACAGTCAAACTTATGCAAACACGTGCACCCCCACGCACCCTGGTTTGTTTTGTTATAAGGCGAGTGAGGGTCACCCAAAGCTTTAGCAGGGGAAGTTCAGAGCCTTAGTCCTGGCACTGACTGTGTTTTAAATAGATGGAGCACAGCAGAGTTGTGATTTAGTTGCCTGAGGTGTTAGTAGTTTATTAGCTGTATTTGTGGAGCTGATGAGCACTTGGGCAGACCAGTGGACCCTTGAACAGTAGCCTGGTTTATGCAGATCCATGTCAGTGCCCACATGGGTTAGCGAGGGTCAAGCTTTAAAGTAATTAGAGAAGTCAGGTTGTGAGATAGTGCATTTCATTTGGGAGTCCTAAAACCAGCATGGCCAGTGAAGCTGGGGGAGACCGGGGGGGTAGTGTGAACCCCCTCCTGGCCACACCACAGAGCCCCATCCCAGAGGAGGGCTGTGACGTGCCCAAGCAGCCTGCAGCCACCCGCCGCCCTCTCTGCTCCGCAGAGGTTTCCTGAGCATGGCTTCAAAACTGTGCTGTCTGGACTGAATACGTAAACCACACTGCGCAGCTTAAACCCTAGGCTCAGCCTCCAGAGGGAAAGTGTGGGGGTTTCCTCTGGTAACAGAAAGCTGTGTTAGCAGTCTCCGTGCCAGGCTGCGGTGTGGAGGGAGTGTGTGAAAATGGCCAGCGCCAGCTGGCTCACATGCCCTCAGGACCACTTTTTTTTTTTTTTAATAATTTATCGTATGAAAAATCATATTAGCATAATTTAGAGTAGCCCTGAGCTCCCTGACTTAGGGCTACTTTGTATAACTTCTGGGAATCACAGACAGCCCTCAGGAGTCTCTAATGCCAGCTCCCTTGTATCATCATTTCTATGCTGTTTTTTCACCAGGAGATGCAGATGTCCATGCTTAATGAGGCAGTTCCCATTGCAAAAGCTACTCTGTCAGAAGACCAGATTTCTACTTGCAATTCACCCATGATGGCTGAACAGTCCAGCCACAGAGTGCAGGTTGGACTGACTTTGGTTTTAGCTGTATTGTCAAATCACCCTAATATGTTATTTTAATATATATGTATGTAAGTGTAAATATATAATATGTATAATGTATGTATAATATACAATACCTATAACATACACCTTATATACATATAATGCTTTTGTGTGTGTGTATATATATATATAAAAATATGTTTTTTCCACTGACAATCTTATTGAAGACTCAGTTATGGGCTTCCACAGTGTGTCATGACACGGAATACTGCTGACAAGGCAGTGGCCTGGCATTGATTTTAAAATCAGATTCTTCTTTAATAATAGACACACTTTTGGTATTGATGGCATTAGGCTGCAGCGTCTGCTAGAACCACATTGTTCTGGTTGCTTGCCAGATCACTGACCCTATTGTTTCTCTTACACCTCTGCATTAAGTTTTTATGCAGTACCCAACTCCAAAGCAAAAGTTTTAACAGGACACTGAGCCTTCTACTCTTTCCACTTCTCGCTGTAACTCCAACTGCAATGCACTTTGTTTAATTCATTGTAACTGCTTCTCCGTTAATTGACCATTTATAATCCACTGGAACTATAACAATGACCTATACATTAGAATGAGAGTAATGGAGTATCCCCCCGACACAGAGTCAGCCCACCTTGAAAGCCCTGACATTACCACCACCCCACCGGATTAGGGGAGATGTGGTTTATATTAGTGACCTGAAGAAGGTTCATGCCCTCTGGGAGAAGGCTGTTCCCTGGAATGGCGGTGTGATTAATGGTTTATTTACAGCACTGACATCAAGGCTGTCAGGACTCTTCATCAGTCTTTGATGTAAAACACACTAAGAGGCCCTAGGTCATTCTTATCTGCTCAGAGAAGAGAAATCAGAAATGAGGAGCGGTTCAGTGGGGCAACAATTCTGGTACTAATATTTTCCACGGTGGCAACAACAGAAGAAAATTACAAGGTCACTTCTACTTGACTGGCCTTACTGGCAAGATGGTGTGACCACAGAGAGACCGTGGCTTCTCTTTTTTGGCTGGGGGGAGGGCAGCAAGAGAGGGCTGGTGACAGGTAACGTGGTGAGAACATACAGATGCCTACAACAAATCCACAGAACATTGGGAGGGGTGAATGATTCAGTTCTGCACAAATCACAAACCAGGATAGATTTTCGTGTCCTAGGTGAAGTTGAGCTTAGACAGATATTTCTAGTGATTACCGTGTAATCCCCAGCACTATCGTGTATAGACATTTCCAATTTTTAATATTTAATACTTTAATGCTATTTTAGAAAAGGCTTCTGCTTCTGAAAACTTCCTCCATTTTCTTGCTGAGTTGACTAAGCACGGTCTGATTTTCCGCAGCTCTGTGTGCTGGTAGATCCCACGCAGCCCGCTGCTCTCATGGGCCGGCTGATCAGTGAGATAATGTTGAGGCAGCGTCAGCCCTTTCCCTCAGCCCACTGATGGGAACGGACTTGCTGACAGCCAGCACGTTTGCACGGGCAGCCACCTCCTCCCCTGCTCGATCCAGCTCCTGTGGTGCAGGACATTTACAGGAGGGCTTTTGAGTTGGGGGTGTTAGGCAGTATTCAATTCTGCATTGCCTTCACAGGGGACTTAAAATTGACTAGGATGCCTGAGAAGTTCTCCTGGGCCTAGTTGAAATAATAACTGGATGGAAACCAGTTAATGAATCTGAGCCAGATAAGATTGAAAATAATGTTGTGGGGGAAAGAAAACTATGTTGGAGAGCCTCAGCTTCCCCAGAATTTCCCTCTGTTAAGAGGTCTGGCACTTGTGCTACCGGCCTGTTCCAACCCACTTGGCTTGGAGTGGGCTCCTCGCTATTTCCTGGTGCCTGTGCAGCACAACCCGTGAGATAGCTCTTCTGTGTATGATAGCCTAGCAGACTGCGCTCTTTCTTACTGGGTTAAGATCTACAGATAGCAATCTATGACTTGCAGGAATATGCATAGGATATATGCCTGTGAATCAAACCGTTGATCTTAACAGGGCTCTGTTTTTTTCAAAACCCTCTTAACAGGCTTGCTTGGCAGAGCTGGCTTCCCAGAGCACGTTTTACTGGGGCCCGCTCCCTCTTAGGCTTCTTGTAGAGTACTGTATGGAAATTAGTGTATGCAGTGAGGACCACCCAAAGCAAATGATTTCCATTAAAGCTAACGAGTCCTTAAACACAAGAGTGTAGCATGTACGTGCAACAGGACCCAGAGTTTTCTCAACAGAAGGTGTTATGGGAAGCAAAAAGCGCCAGGATGTAGTAGTAACAAACCACTCAAATAAAGCAATCAAGAAAAAAATACAGAAGCAAACTGAAGTTTGCATACAACGAAAACAGAGCTAAACAAAGCTTCACTTCCCTGTCCTAGCTTCAGTCCTCTAAAATGCCTTTAGATGTTGCAGCAGATGGCTTCTAGCCCACATGTGAAGATCCTAACTACCATTAGGCAAATGATTGTAATTATCAGTCTAGCTGATTTTACTTCTTGGAAGTGCAAATTGCAAACACTTCGCGTTATTTGACATTTCTTCTAAATTTCTTAGGGGAATAATGCTCAGCTGTGGACCATTTGCAAATATTTCATTCTCAACTTTTGACCTTTCTGCTGTTGGCAACTTAAATAGATTTTTCTTTCTTGGTTGGATGCCCCTTAATTAGTCAAAAGCTTGTATGGCAAAGATGATACATGAGGGTAAAACCTTAGATGCTCAGCTCTGGCTAAGCACGTAAAATGAGCACTGCTCCAACACTTCCACTAGAATACTGCTAAGGAGTACATACATACACGCCCGTACATATACCAGCGCCTTTTGATGCAAAACATTTCTCACACACAAAAAAAAAAACTGTGAAAATTTTGCAAGAAGATGCAACATTGCTTTCCAGCTTTAGCCTAAAAGCTGTGGTATTTTTGTGGCAAGCCTTTCCATTTGATTAGTACAGTTCTGTGTACAGAACCCAAAACAGAAAGATTGGAGAAGACAGAAGAAAAAAAATACACAGAAAACAAGTCTTTGTTGATGACTTTCCCTGTTCTCTTTACCCCCATTTCATGGAAGATTCGAGGTAACAGAAGTTTATGTGGCTGGTGAGTCACAACCAACAATCATTATACTCAATACACAGTATACATATATTTTGGTATTTTCCAGCTCCCAGAGAAAGTTGCATCATTTTCTCATTCTAAAACTTTCCCAGACCACTCCCTTTGTAAAATCTGTTAAAGAGCTTTTAGCCATTTTGTGGTCAAGGCTCTGTCCCCTGTGCAACGTGCTAGTCCCAAAATACGCTTCAATAAATGCAGAACAAAGTTGGGCTACCCTCAGAAGCCCCCACACCCTTTCTTCTCTCCCTCTCCCATCTCCATATGGGAACTCAAAAGCCTAAATTATTAAATGCTGCAGGGTTTGTTGTCAGTGATGAGCAGCTGCAGTGTAGAAATCAGCAAGGAAAACCTGGAGTTTCTGGTACCTGTCTTGGGAAACACCCAGACCTGCAGCCCGGTCCTCTCCCACCGCTCTTGTCTCACTGGTGCCACCTGAGGCTTATCCCTGATCACACGCATCTCTTGGTTCCCTCCATGCCAGCCAGAGAGGTCCCTCCACTCCTCTGCTGCCTGCCTGCCTGCCTACCTGCCAGGGGTGATGTCTGCAGCCTGGGCTGTTCAGGGGCTGTCTTCTACAGTGCTTCAGTTGAAGTGCTCTGGGTGAAAAGCCAGTGAGGGTTGGGGAGCACTGAGGGACGCACAGCCCAGCTAGCAGCAGGTGAGCTCTGTCCTTTGGGTCCAGGGACAGGGCATCTAGAGCAGCTCCGGGCTGCTGACGGTCAGATCAGGCTAAGGAGCGCCCTGTTTTTGTCAGGCTCCCTCCTGCCTGCAGCATCCCAGTGGAAAGTAGAGGCTGTCTCCTCTCAGGGAGAGCACAGGGCTCCTCCCAGGCAGAAGCAGGTGATGTACTTGCATGTTTTAGATGACTAGCAACCCAAGGGTTAAAACGCAGCTTTGCCACAAGCTCTGTTTTAGGTACAACTCAATAAATCATTAGCAGCTGAATCATATCTGCTTCCCGGATCCCCTCCTTGAGGGAAAGGCAACACTGCCAGCTCCCTGTGTGACACACAAGAGGACCTACCGGCTTGCTGGTCCTGCTCGTGCCCTGGAGCCAGCTCCCCACCCACCTGGCCTACGGAAGGAGGTGCAGAGGCTTTGTCCAGCAGTCAGTGCAAAGCAGGAACAGGGGACTGTAGGCCCTTTTACCCATTGGCATAGGTTAATGGGATGGGACACAGCTTGTTTCTAAAGCCTAATTTCTGCAGCAGAAGTCACAGCTTGAGCAAGTCACTTTGCCTGCGCTCCCCCCTAAGCAGCATGTCAACTTGCTATTCTGTCTGCTGTATCCAGAGTCTAATATTGCTTCTTGAGTCTGACATAACCTGCTTTGCATCGGACAGAGTTCTTTCTGTCGGATATATTGCAGGGTCTGACAGTCCTTACATTGTATGTAACAGTTCTTCAGGTGCCAAATTTTTCCAGTTTAACACGCAGCAGATGTGCTCGCAGTCTTTTCAGTGCTGTTTGAAAAAACAGCTACAGTCAATCTATTTTCAAAGTGGCTGGTTAACTAATACGTCCTTGCTTAAGAGTGAATGTTTTCATAACTAGCCCCAGGAATGGCTCATAATTTTTTCAGTGCTCCATCTATGAAACATTTCACTAATGGCTATTGAAAATCTACTGCCAGATTAATTTGTTGGTATGATATGTACTTTAAAAGTTTCTGCATCCAGCTGGAAAGTGTAAGATCGTTAATAGTCAAGCTTTGACAAATGCACTGATTCGTTTTTGCAAGAAGGTATTGCAACTTTTTAATTCTGTAGACGTTTCAGTTATCAAATGCCTGTGGGTTTGCATGAGGTTTCTGAAACATAACTAAACTAAAACCTAAATGGATATATAACACCAACAAACTGAAAAGCAGAGCAGCCACAATACTCCAGGCACAATATCCCCTAAGAGTCATAACAGGCTTCTCTTGAAGAGCGCAAGTATGGAATGGGTATAATGCTGCTCCATCACAGTTAAAGACAAAACTCCCATTGACTTAACTGGGAACAGCATCAAAGCCAAGCAATAACATCTGATAACGAAGCAAATGGGAACCTTCTTGCACTGGGAAAAACAAGAAATGACGGTGTACTGTGGTGCTTTGTGTGAAGTTTTGTTTGACAAGAACCGAGTGTGAGGCATCCAGTCTTGTTCCCTGCTCACAGAAAGAAGCAGAAGCAGCAGAGGCTGCTTCGCTCTTTTAAAGCATGGTGAGAGATGGAGAAGCAAGTGGCCTGCCACTTTCCGTTCCTGCTCTCCCTTGAGCTAGGACACCTGGATCTAGCTCTCTGCTCAGTTTGAAGGCACTCAAACCTACTGGTCTCGTCAGCCGAGCAGAGCCCTACCCTACCCCCAGCCTGTAAGCTGCTGTACAAGGAAGGCTGCCCCACTCCCGGCTCACTCTGCAGCCCGTACCCGTACCCACCTCGTCACCCCACGGGGCGAGAACCAAGGTGAATGTGGCTCTCATAAGAATGTATGTGCGGGAGGGACTTTGCAGTGGCATAGGAGACATGTCCTGGGCAGCATGGGCGCACAGCCTGACGAGGAAGCCTAGCCGTCCTACACACGATCCCTGCTCTGGAGGCACAGGACTAGAAGTCACAAGCACCCAACAGCTGCCTTCAGGATACTGAATTTACAGTCTTGCCCTCTGTCTTCTTATGCTTTTGCTCTTGTCTATTTGTGTCACAGGATTTAATTTAAAATCAGTTTTACTAGCGTAAATGCCGATATTACTCAAGGGAGCTGGGCTTTACTGGCAAGGGGTGAAGTGTAAAGTACAGCTGAAGGAACAACGTCTCAGCATAACACGTCAGCAAGCCCTGAGTCAGCACAGGCACAACACTGTAATCAAGAACATCGCCTGTTTACTTCAGTGTGATTAATATCAATCATCTGTTCTTCATTAAATGGTTAGATCCTTGATAATAAGAAATTTCCTGGAGTTATATTTGGAAATCCCATCCATCTCTCAAGAATTTACCTGCTGGCTCTTCACCTTGTGTGGCAACAGCAATGGCTTTGGCACCAGGGTGGCCAGCAATGAGGCTGATCCAGGCTGGAGGTGCTGGACACTCAGGAAATCCCAGAGGCGAATCAGAGCTGAAATCAATTGCTTTTTAATTTAGCTCAGATCTACAGGCCAGGCGTGAGATAAAATAATGTCCGAGATATTAACGGTGTTCCCGGTTATGCTAAACTTTAAAAGGAACCTCTTAGCCTTATGCAGATTAGGCCTCGGTCTTTGACATGGAAACAATTACTACTTGAATGTGGTCTCTTTTTCACTGTCATCCTGAATTGGCCTTGCCTCTTAGCAAACTGCATGTCAAAAAGATTAATGGATTAAACATGGCCAGGGATAAGCCTATTACACTAAAGCCCTTTAAAATCAATCCATAGCTTGTAAAGGAAGAGATCACCTGAAATACAAGCCTCAGGGAATATCTACAGGGTGCCATGACCATACATACACCATGGCTGCTGTCATAGGCACAACCAGACCGGACATGGCAGCTCTGAGTGTCACACAGGCCACAGCCAAAGCTGGACACTGGGGCCCAGGGTGAGCTTCTTCCTACCTCACCACCACCCAAACCATACTCTACGTAGCTGGTTTTAGCACTGGGAAATATTTGCTCTCAGATGGCTTTGCTGGACTGTGTTTCCCTTGACTTCTCAGAGGTTTCTTTTGCAATCTGTGGTCTGGGCTCAGACCCTGAAGCGACTGCCCCAAAGGATCTCGCTGGTGTCATCTTCCACCCTGCCTGCCCCGTGGAGCCTGACACTTCCCTGCAGCTCCGCGATGTCTCTTTCAGCATTTTCTCAAGAGGTTTTGAAGAATGTTTCACAAACAATTGGCCTAGCATGCTGAAAAAAATACCCATCTTGTTTATCTACACTCCAAATTATTTACCACAACTGGTCATTTTAAAATATAGTTTACACAGCTTTTGAACAGTTTATTCCATAATTTAAGGGTTATCTTTAGAGATTTTTAAACATTCTGTAAACTTTTTTTTAATAGGTAATTATTTCATATATAAAAACATAAATGGAGAGAAGGACAAGAGAGCCTGACCCTCAAAGCAGGGCCTTTGGCAAAGAGAAGGAAACCACTGTCTCGAGTCCAGAGCTGACACTACCTTTCTGCTCCAAAGCACACACTGTGCCTTAGAAGACCTGCACCTGGGGTTTGCATCCACTGGAAGTGGCACAAACGGGGGTCAATAGAGATCTGATGCCTTTGAAGCCAACTTTGCGTGTGTTCATGCTGAAGTCAAAGGGATTGCCTACACAGTAGGCTACTGCTCTGCTGTTTGCAGCTATGGCCATGTAGCTGAGGCTGCATGTCTCGAGTTTCATGCTACCTGTTAAACTTGCAGTAGCAGATAAGCCTTATAAAGAGCCTTAAAACCTTCTCCACAGTTTGGCAAGTCAGCAGCAGTTAACCCAATACATCAAGATTGTAGTCAGACTGCAAGTCAGACTCTTCATTTGACCTCAAGCCTGCAAGACCTGCCTATATCTAAGAATGCAAGTATTTAAGAAAGAGAGTTTATCCTACATGTCGGGAATATAATATGGGACCCAACTGGAGGCAGTGTGAGCAAACACTGCACAGCTCCCAGGGCACCATGCTCAGCCTGCTCCCAAATTCCCTGGTTGTGTTGCAGTTATCTGACTTCATATGACTGCAAAATATAGTCATTGGCCTCCTGTAACGTGATGGCTCTATACTAGCTGCAGGTCTTTCAATACTGGAAAACCAGATGAACAGATTAGCTGCAAATAAGATACAGACCACGATAAAGTCTTTTCAGGAAAATCACTTCGATGTCAACGGCAAACTAAAAGAGCCCAACAAGCAGGCCAAGCAAAATGAAGTGAGAATCACTGATCCTAGCATGAAATACAGGATCTTTGGGAAAGTACAGAGGGTCTTGCAGCCTTGAGTCAACCAGCAGTTAACTAAAGCGACAAATGATTTTGCCCATCTCTGATGTTATGTTTTCAGATATAGGGAGCTTGATTTTTAGAGGTGCTTTTCCATCCTTTTCAGAAAAATTATGTCTCTTGAAGGCATGTCAGGTGGTAAAATCCTCACACTGAAAAAATGAAAATGTTTCCAATGCAGCATCTGCAACGATTTAAATAAATAATATTACAATTTATATTAAAAAAATGAAAGAACCTTGCTCTTTTGGACAGTGTTTACATTGCACAGATTTGACTGATGAACTAGAATCTGATTGATGGTCCCAAAATGCTCACCATATGTCCCTTCTCTGTATTCCAGGAGACTAGATAAACATACAATGCTTTCTTGAAATGAATGAAGGTTTTGTAAGAACCATGTACATAAAACACAGTACTTTGTGAATAAAAGAGATTTTATCTCCATAGATATTCTCATCTTTAGAATCACAATATCTTTTCATTTAGTTAGGGGCATATAGGACAATTTGTTTTTTCCACTTCAGCCACATTTGTCTTTAGATTCTTAAGGAAAAACAGGGCTTTCTTCTTGCCTGAGAATGTTTTTCTGTCTTCCTTTTTCCTTAATTTTTTCAGGATGAGCTTCATGATGTAAATCATATTGACAATTTGAAGTCACTGTAAAAAACAACAGCAAAAGTGTTTTGTCTTACTGCAATAGCAGTGTAAAAGTTTAGACACTGGCAGGAGCACACAGGGACTCTGAAGGGTGTAAGGTCACTTGTTAGGTTTTTTTAAATCCATTCTCTCTTCATTTCAAATGACCACTGGAATGTCATGAGCATTTGGAAATCACTGCTTTTGCCTTGAAGGTATGTTGAATCTTTGCTGTGGAGAATGACCATAATGCTTTAAAATCTAACTGACCATCAACATTTCCAGATGTGCAAGGAGGACTCGATTTCTTTCTCAAAGCTCCTTTTCAACACACAGCCAGCCAGCAACACAGTTCAGAACATATGGAAAAGGCACCAAGCGTCTGACCTTCTGCTGGAAGAGACCTTTACTTGAGATTTGTCCAGTGTGTATCTTACATAGAAACTAGTGCTAAGTATACAAAGCAAAACCACATTTTTGGCTTTAGTGAAACAAATTGCAGCCCCTGACACTCCAAAAGAATGCAGGCTACAGAAAAAGGAAGAAAAAAAAATTAATGCATCCAAAGTAAAAGAAATCCAACATGCTTAAATCCAAACCCTCCCAAAAGTTATATTTAAATTAAAATACCAGGGGAATAATTTCCTTTGATAGACACAATATTTCTGTTCAAAATGTCCTGTGCAAGTCACTTTCTGCCTGTACATCTACTGTAATACTGATTCATGATTTTTAATTATTGTTGATTCTTTAACAGAAGACTAAAGGGAATAATATTATTTTTCAAAATAGAAAACCCTCATACAAATTAAATTATACATGTGAAGTGGTACACATTATATGTATTTATTCTATTATCCATGTAATGCAACCACTAGTACCGTATTTCGTCCTTCAAAACAAGAGTCTTTTGTTCTTTGTCTTTTTTTCCCCTCTCCTTGTAACAAAGCAATATACCTTTAAATCAGGAAAATTCCCAAAGTAACAAGCAAACACAAACCTAAAGCTTGATTTAGTGTTGTAATGTTACGGCAGTAAATGAAGACTCAGGAAATGTCCTATTCCAAATGTATAGCTAATAACAGAGACTTAAGGCACTGTTATAAAATATAAACTATTCACCGATTCTTTGCTGGGCTGTACTCCAGGGAAACTGTATTCTGCTTTGCAGAATTCTAGGGCTGACAGAAATGTAAATAGAGTGGATGTCTATATTGGAAGAAGATTTTGCTTTTCCACATTGAAACTATCTCAGAGAATTTATAAATCTGAGAGTGGATAATACTTTCTTTTGCCAAACCCCAGGTATGATAAATGTATCCTCTCTGAAGAGCATTTTAGCCATTTTTGTTTTGAAGCAGCAATAGCAGAATTGGTAATTGTATGAATTACAACTTACGAACAGTACAGGGTGCTTAGCTAGTGAAGTTGCTTTAAGGTTTTCCTGCCAAGTGCAAGCCCTGTATCACTCCAAGTATTGTTTGATTCTCTAGTGTGTGACATGCTATTTTGCTTCATTTTGTGGCATAATTTGGCTCCAGAGCTCAGGAAGTACAAGGTGGTTACACAGCTCTTCGCGGTTATCGCTCTTGCTGCCAGTGAAATGCTGTGGATCCTGCCATAGGCTCAGCCTTTCAGGGATATTTGGAACAAATGTATTTCAAACCATAAGAAGCTATTTTTACATTGGAGAAAAGGGTGTAAAAAGAACCTTTTATGTTTGTTTAACTGCATCAGTTTATAGGACTAGCCATTTGGCAACAGCATAACTTTCTTCTTGTAGATAAATCCTCCACTTGGCATTAGACCCCATTGAAATATGCTCTGCCTTTCTACCATGGGTGTTACACTCATATATTTTTGCCTTGTTTTGACAAATTCATCACATGATGGATGAAAACGTGAAATCATTCAAGCACAATGACTGAAAGATGGCTCATCCAAAATACTAACTGCATTTCTATTTTAATGTTTGAACCATTCCAAATTCCTGCGCATCTTGTAAAACCCTCTCGGATATTTTCATTCTTTGACCGATGTACACACAAACCTCTTTGCAGAAGCTCTCCCTTTATCTTCAAGACACTAGCTCAGGTAGGAGCTGATGTCCTCGTTTGTCTTGTCCGGGTTCAGTATGGGGTTTGTCCTCAAAGAAAGGTTCCTTGTATGAGGCATGGCAAACAATTAATAATAGCCGTACCCTGAGGGCACTTGGTGAGGGGTGACACAGGCGAATGCAGCTGTAGCCAGAGGGTATGTGAGAGAAGCACTCATGCACGAAGAGCAAAGAGCGGACCAGAAAGTGAGGAAGGGGCCAGAGGAAATCCAGGGGGACTTCAGCTGCCAGGACCAGCAAAACAGGGATAGGTTGGGATGGATTTAAAAAGGCCAAAAGCGAGAGGTAGAAATTCTGGGTGGTTATACAGGCTGCTGAGTCCATTCACAGCTATAGGGAAGGGACAGAATAAGATTTGTTCCAGGCAGCCTTTAACTGTACAATAAAAAGTTACAAAATATTTGAGGAAAAGGTGTTGCCCAGGAGTGTTTGTAGATGATTCTCCAGGGGGATGGCAGGATATAATGCCAGGTCTTCATACAGATACATCTCATGCTGCAAAAATCTGTCTGAAATTTATCCTTTCATCACACTTTGTTGGCTACTTAGATGATTTCTCTTTACACTTGAAAAATGAAAGGATGTAAAAATAACAATATGCCATGGAAATCATTAGGGATTGCTTATGTGTGTCCAAGAGAAAATATATGGCCTCTGGAACCATTGTGTATCTGCTGAAGTCATTAGCTTGGTGGAGGGAGAGTGCCTGGGGATGAAGGGGTTCAGGTCCTTAGCCACAAAGCCCAGTATTGGCTAGCGAGCAGCCCCGACCGGCTCCGAAGGGCTTTCCAGCTGGTCCTTTTTGTTTAAAAAGCTTATGGCTCTGGCATGAGATCTGTTTGGTATCACTACACGTGGGCATTGAAAAGTTCCTTGTCAATATTTTTAGGAATCCAGCTACTTTCTAACTAGTGCAAGAGCCTGATGTTGGAAGGAAGCCCATAATGGAAAAAAGCCCTTGGGTTTACACAGAAACAAGCTGATACGTGAATGAGAATATATATCAGCCTTGGCAGGGCACATGATTATTGAAATCTCCTATCTTTCCCCCTACTGCAGGGTGGTTTATGCCTAGCAATAAGAGGATAACTGAAGACTGGAAGGGTTAGGAGTGATTTGGTTCAGACCCAACAGTCCATGGAGATTTTTACTATTATTTCTACCATTCTGTGTGTGGAGAAAATTCTCCAGGGGAACAAGCAAGGCCTGTGGTTGTACCATAGCACAAGACAGTCACACGATGTTTTGCCTTGATCCACCCTGACAGCCCGTTTATGCCCTCAGACTTGCAGGGATGGGACTGAAGCGTGGATAGAGGTCCCAGGTAAATGGGATGGGGTTTGGCATCCCAGGTCAGGGGTTCTTTCTTTTTTCTCCTTCTCTCATGACTCTGGGTTGAATGAGAAGGTGCTGTGGGTCAGGCCAGTGCAGGGAGGAGAAATCAGTCATTGCCATTGCCCCACACTCAGCTTTGATCAGATGTTATAATTTTTTTAGTAAACAAAATCCCTACTAATTCCAACACTGATCAGTTAGCTGGTTTAATTTGTATTTTGACTTAAAGGCTTCAAAATGCCATTTATCTTAAATAAGCCTCTGATCTTGTTTTTCTGAACGTGTTAAGCTGTTTCCTCCAGTCATACCCCAAATCTCCCACAGCCTTTTCCTCCTTGTCCTGGGGTCAAGTGTCTCGGTGGGACAGCTGGTGTGGGCTCCTGCTCTGAGCTTTGCCTTCAGCCGTGCCCCTGGGTTGCTAGATAACCATCACCTCTGCTGTGGTGTCCACATCTGGAGATGGAAAGAATGGAAGTTGCCTCCTCTTGTAAAGCATTTTGAGTTCTCTGATATCTCTCTGCAAAAGAATGGCCTCCAAGCTCTGACTTCCACTCCACAAAAGCAGATGTCTAATAAGCCTAATGTTTGCAAAATTCTTCCCATTTTTACAACAAACAGCAACTTTTATTGTGACTATGCCTGCTAGGATGTTGCCGCCGGAGAGTCTCTGCCTTTTAATTCAGTGCTGAGACCATCACAAAGACTGCACATTCCTTCTGATTACTTTTTTTGCTTCGCGCTCCCTCAATTTTTTATTTTTTGGTTTTGGAGAAGATGAAACAAAGTCAACGAGTGCCTGCCTGAAATTAGGAACTGTGGATTGCTGGGTCGAAGCCTAAGCGAGCAGGGAGAGAAGAGGACCATCTGTTGACCTGCGTACAAACCAATTGGTTCCCGTGGGAAACAGCACCGGTGCTTGCTGAAGTGGGTTTTGAGAATGGGTTCAGGACACATGTTTTAATAGCCAGTTACTCCACACCTTTTCCAGCACAGCTCTGACCTCCACCTCACAGAACTCCTAGGGGGACGCAATGGTGTAATTAATTCTATCAGCGGAGTTGGATTGTACATGAATTTCTCCCCCTGCAAGGCACAAAGAAGTTCCTTGGTATTCTGCTGGCCCTTCTCACTGTGAAGGGTGCTATAGTAGCTAATACTAATAAAGAATTTTCCACTTTGTTTGCTAAAAAAAGCTGATTTTAAGGTTTAATGATAGTTACAAATAATTTCGTAGACCACAGAGTAGATGCTTAATATTAGGATTATAAATTGTTCTTTCTGTAATTCATATCTAGGAACCTAAACATTAACTTAGAAGCTTAACTTTCATGACCAGTGTTTGAAAATAATGCTCCTGTATTTTCATGTATGCTGATCTCTGGAACATTTCAAAAACACATGCTTTACATCCCCAAAATGTCAATGTGCACTTTCTGTGCAATCAGAAGATACGTTATCCATCATGAAAAACAGGGGTTTGCAGAGTTGCTTAGGAAAAAAGGCCATTATGTCTCTGCAGCATGTGACTTTTAAAGAGGTTTTAATGTAGTTAGTGCTAAGTGTGGTACAAGTCCTGCCTCCAACTTACTATTCAAAAGGGCAGGAAATTCACAGGTAACACACAATATATACTTGGCAAAGTGCAAGTTTCTGCAATTGTCTTAAACCTTCATGCAGCATATACTTCACTCCCTGAATCCCAGGTTTTCAGATTATAAAAGGAGCTTTCTAAATAAAATTGTCAAAAAGATGGTTTTCAAAGCTGAGGCATTCAGAGCTCTCTCAGGCACAATGGTCCATCACATTGGAGTGATGCAGATCTATGCAGGTTTGCCTTTCCCCGAAGTCAGGAATATCATGGCTTTTCTCCCTAGCAAAAATACGTTAAATAATCTGTCTTACTTAAGTGGTTACTCTGTGGAAGCCAGACCTGTTTCAGAAAAAGTCTTTTAGTGCTGCCACACCAGGATCTGAGAGTCCCAGGTCAGCACACGTTTCACGTGAGGAGAATGACATCTAACTCTTTAATTTGCTGTAGGAAAAATGTCATCGAGGTTATGTACTTCAACATTTTGAGGTGCTGCTGCTACTAGGGAAAGTAAGGCAGAAAAGTGTGCTAAAAAAGCAGCAGTATCAGCAGTGTCCTGTTAATCTTCTCCCCAGTTGTTTTCTGCTGTAATTGTGGCAGCACAGTGGGGTGGGAGGGGAGTTTGGAATATTTTGAAAGGACTGGTTAAATTTTAAAAGGCCAATTTTATTGCACAATAAAGGAAATCTTCATTTATCTCCAGGATTTCACATTTTTTTGCCGCCAGCAAGTGCCTCCCAAAGCCCCATCACGACTCATTAAAGAATTTTGTTGCAACAAGCTGCTTGCCATTGTTCATATTTGGGGTCAAGTTTTCTAAGGCACTTCAGAGTAAATCCACAAAGGGCAGGGGCTCTGCTGTGTCCCTCGTTAAGGCTCTCCGCTGGGCTGCCCACACAGTGAATGGGAAAGTTGGCACTTACATGGAGGGATAGACAGAGGCAGGAACACGGACGTGGGAGCTGAGCACCAAGCAATGCTGAGGAGAGGAGCAGGGCTTAAACTTTTACCTCTGAGTGATCTGGGTATTTCCCTCCTCTTCAAATTAATTAGTCCCAAGCCTTCCTCAGGAGTTAAGCAGCAGGAGATGCTTAACGGCAGCCTGGGCATAAAGTGATTTTGAAGTTGAAGAAGTACTTAAGAAATTATTTTTGTCCAGAGTTGGTCACAATGTTTAAATTGCTAATGATTCAAAAAGGGATTCAGTAAGTATTTATCTTATTTTAACAGCAGTGGCAGGCTGTCTCTGGATCTCATGAGAACAATGAAGTGCTCTTCAGTTTGTCAGTAACCAAGGAGATACAAAAACAACATATTTAGGCAGAACAAGAGTTTTCAGTTTGGTTTCCTACAGAAATGAGGCAAAAAGGATCTCAGTCTGCCAGATCCTATCCCAATAATTCCAAACCCACAGACTAATTCTTACCAATTTAGCAGAGGAGACATTTCATAGATATCAGCTCCCATAAGCTTTGTGAAAATCAACAGCTGGGCAGAGGAGAAAAACCCCATTAATGCTTCATTTCATTAAGGAAAACTCAGCTGCTCTCCATGCTCTTTGGCAGCATAGAGCAGTTGCCAAGCCTGCAGGTACATCTTGGCCAGCTGGGCGGCAGCGTGTGGCTCCACGTGGCCAGCCAGATTCACACACTCGTACTCCAGAGAAAGGAGCCTGGGAAATAGGTGTGGAAAGGTGAGGCAGGACACAAATCTGGTTTCATCCATTCCACTGCTATGGTCCTCTACTTGCAGCAGAGGCTGCTTAAACAGCTGTCTGCAGGGATCTGAATCCAACTGTTTTGTAAATCCCATCACAGAAGTAGAGTTGTGCCATGCGCGGTAACTAATTATAAACTGGTTGTGTCAGCTGCCTGTTCAGGCACTTAAGTAAGAGACAACAAAAGGACTGTACTTACGACTAGTCAACATGGTTTCAGAAAAAACTAGCACTTAAACGCTTCTGATGTCAGAGCTCAAAAACCAAGGCTCTTAGTTGAGGCAGATAGCTGACACAGCGGACTTCTGCGGTGCATTAGCACCACATAGCATCCTGATTAAAAAGCTGTGTTATAGCGTGTCTAGCAAGACACTTAACAAGTGATTTAAGACATGGCTAGCTGACAGATCTCAAAATGCAGTAATCAAAAAAGAATTGTAACTAAACAGACGGGGGATTGTTGTGTGGTGCCACAGGGACCAGTGTTAAACACACTGTTCTCTAATGAGGTCATTAATGACCTTCAGGAAAATATTAAATTTCTGTTGACAAAAGTTTTGCAAAGATTAGCATGTTCAGTCTCATAGCATAATTGTAAGTGGAGAAGAATCACATTCACTGGAGGTTTTTTAAGAACAGGTTAGGCTAGGTCTGTTGCGGATGGTCAGGTAGTCCTTTCTCTGTGTAGAGTGTGGAGTGATAGACTAGATGATCTTTTGAGGTCCATTCCAGGGTTACATGTCTGCTGGCTTGCAGGCCTGGACCATAAAGTAGCTATGTTAAGCTTATCATCCATGACTTAGATTTTCTCAAAACCTTCCATTGACTTGATAGCTTAAGGAGTACTAACATCCAAAACTAAAAAGTCACACACAAGCCTCATACAAGTAGAGATCATCATTCATGCTTAGTCTTTGTTGCCATAAAAGCAGGTTGTGAATTCTTCACAACCGATGGGTGTTTCTTCTAAATGATGGTTTCCCTTAAGCTGTTAAATGGGAAATTATCCAAAGAAACAAAGAAGAATAGAAATATTCTTTCCTCTTGTATTTTTAAGCAACACCCTTTAGTAAACCATTGCCAAATCAGATTGTCTTTTTACAAAGACAAAATGTATACAACCTAGTGTAAGCAATTCTTTCAAACCTGGCAATCCCCTAGTGCATGAACCATCATTGGTCAGTGTTTGGAAATTGGGTGGTCTTCCATAAGACAAGAAAGGAGCTTTGCACTCCTAGCCTGACTCCAAAGCGTTGTGTTTACCCTCCCATTGTTTTGTAGTAGGGCAGCACTGCTGAACAGCACAGTTTATAAATCGTTACGTGCTGGTGTTGTTGGCCACATCTGTTCAGAAAGACGAGGGCTGGGCACTTGCATTACTTGGATGACCATTGCCAGACTCGCATCTGATGGGATCCTGGCCCCTGTCACGGAGGGGCTCCTTTCATGGCCACCCATAAATGGAACAAGGCATTTTGGCAGTTACAGATATTTACCTATCTGACCCCATTGAGGAGTCAGAAAGACTGAACTGCTCTCACAGTCCAGATAGGGACCCTCTCAGTAGGTGGCAGAGGTTTAGGCAGATTTTTATGCAAAATTTTTCTGTTCTCACTTCTTCTGCTGGGTTTCCAGAAAGCAAGCTAGTAACTACCTGCCAGATGAGGCTTTTTTGCACTGATGCACCTGGGGCCGCAGACTGGTTTTGCATACAGGCAAGAAGCTGCTCTCTCCTCTGAGCCAAGCAGTGCAGGGTAATGAGCCCCCAAAGCAGAAGGAGATAAGCTTCAGTCAGCTCCCCAAGGAGTCAGCATTGCCCCCCACCCTGCCTGCCCGCCCCATGGAAGGCAGGAGAAAGGAGATAGCTGTAGCTCTGGGCCAGTCTGGGCCAGCTCAGGGCAGGACATGTGTGTGGGGAGGGTGGGCTTCTGCTCTGGGGTCAGTGTGGCCTGATGGAAAAGGAGCAAGTGAGAATCAGCCTACTCTCAGCAAAGTAGCACACAGGGAAATTAAGGGTGGGTACAGTCTGGCTCATCTAGCAGGTCATGATACATGGCTGAGAGTCCGTGGTGTGCGTGGGTATCACTTTTCAAGAGTTTTGATTCACTGCTAACACCTTCTCAGAGTAAATCGCACACGCGCACGCATACGTGCTTACATAGACTGCTTCCAGAAAAGAGGAGAGACAAAACCAGCTCTGCAGAAAGTTGTGACGGTGGGTGAGGTCAGGTGCTGGAGGAGGGTGAATCCCTGCCGCAGGGGGCTGGGGAGAAATGAGTGGCCGTTGCCTCTCCTCCAGAGCACGCATTATGGAGTCTCCTGGCTCTGTCCCATACAACAACCAGATGAAACTACTAGATAGAAATCATGAGTCATCAAACCTTAGTGAAATGCATATGCTACACAGCTGTGCTCTGAGCCAGCCACTTTCTTATCAGCGTGTGTCTCGGGGCTGTGTTAGATGCTCTAGAAGCACAAAAAAGCAGCCGCTTGCTCTCCCTGCCCAAGTGGGTGCTTAGACTGGCTGCAGGGAGTAAGTGTCTGGTCAGGTCCAGGCAGGCATGGTAGCCCAGCAGTTTAAGAAAGTATCTTGGAAGAGCAAGAGCAATGTGTTACTTCAGTGTTAAACCAGGAAAGTCATTGAACTGGTTCAGAGAATGACTTCAAAACTCTACCATGTGTTTTTTCAAAACCAGATGTTCCGCAAGCGATGGGCTATTATCCCCTAACAGCAAAGAATTTGCTTATTTGGGTTTGTTTTGTTTTGTTTTTGGTTTTTTGTTTTAAAAGTCGTGATATTTGTATCAAATGTTTACCCAGGAGAAATATTAGAAGAATGTCATGAAGCTTGTAAAATCGAATACTCAAGAAATACCAGGAGTCAAACTGCGGTGCACTCTTCATTCATTTTCATTGTGAGTATGTTAAATGGTAGTGTTTAACCACATGAATGCAAAAGTCTCTCCTCCTCCTTGTTCAGAGTGGGTGATTCTTTCTCAAGTAATATTACAGCTTCTTCTCATTCTGTACTTAGCATTCTGTCTAATTTACTGCATGATATTTAAGATCTGCTTTGAAGACAAAACCATTTGTTTTTTCCTGGCTTAGTCTGGTTATTGTCATTAGGGTAACTCGGTGTTTCACAGACATTACCACAGTTATTTTTTTGGTGCTCCATTGAAATAAATGTGCATTATGATGATCTTATGCAGGGGAAGTTAGCCAAAGAAAGGCAAAAGAGAAAAAATTGGGGATTGGAGTCTTCTGGCATAGGGGTCCACTCTACGAATGCTCATGCAGCTCATCAAACAAGCAGCTCAAAGCAACTTAGATCAGGTACCTAAAAAAAGAGGAATATCCAGTAGCCCACCAGTGAAGAGTTTAGTTCAGCTGATCTCGTATTATCTAGGAAGAAGCGGACAGTAAAGCTGATTTGCTGGCTGATATTCTGCTGCATTGCATGTAAAACTGTTTTCACCTGCAGTCCCCAACCTTATCTTCCAAAGCGAATTATTTTCTGCAGAATCTGGGTTATACCAACAGTTTTATACTGTATCTAAGTCTACTGTATTTCTACAGCTTCTCTTTCCTTTGCACTGACTGTGTGTCGTGGTTTAGCCCCACTTGGCAACTAAGCACCACGCAGCCGCTCGCTCACCCTCCCCCTCCCCGGTGGGATGGGGGAGAGAATCGGAAGGGCAAGAGTAAGAAAACCCACGGGTTGAGATAAGAACAGTTTAATAATTGAAATAAAATAATAATAATAGTAATAATAATAATAATGATAATAATAATAATTGTAATGAAAAGGAGAACGAGAGAGACAAACAAAACCCAGGGAAAAGAAAACAAGTGATGCAACCGCTCACCACCCGCCGACCGACACCCAGCCAGTCCCTGAGCAGCGATCGCTGCCCCCCGGCTAACTCCCCTCGGTTTATATACTGAGCATGACGTCATATGGTATGGAATAGCCCTTTGGTCGATTTGGATCAACTATCTTGGGCTGTGCCCCCTCCCAACTTCTTGTGCACCTGGCAGAGCATGGAAAGCTGAAAAAGAAAGTCCTTGACTAGTCTAAGCATTACTTAGCAACAACTAAAACATCAGTGTGTTATCAGCATTCTTCTCATGCTAAATCCAAAACACAGCACTATGCCAGCTACTAGGAAGAAAAGTAACTCTAACTCAGCTGAAACCAGGACACTGTGATAAGAGATTGTATGGAAAAAATTCTATGTACTCATGTAATTGCAAGACGGTATCCCAACAAAAAAGCATAAAAAGAACTGCTTTAGGCTTGTAGAGACAGCCTCATTTCAGGCCTTAGCCAACATTGCCAAACTTAGTCTTGTAAGCACTGGACTTTAAGTTCTGGTCTTTATTTGTTCTCATGTATAACCTCCAAGTTTGCTTTTAAAAGAATACTTCTCCCCCCAAAGGTTTTGCAACACAGCATTGTACTGGCATTTATTTGGCACCTGCGCTGTGCCTGAGGCCTTAGAAACTATTACATAGATCTCTGGCACTTTAAATAACTTAGTTACTGACCATCAGTAATTGCTGCTGTCTGTAGGGCAAGAGCAGAGGGAGAGGCCATACGTCGCTGGCTCCTTGCAGCGGAAGGATGGTGAACCTCAGGCGAGCCGGGCTCTGTCCTGGCTTCGGGATGGGGAGATGCTCTGGTAAGCAACACCTTTGTATATGGGTATTTCTCCTCTCTGCCCACTGATTCCTGCCACTTCTGCACATTTGCTGCATTCTTTGCTGTCCCATTGCTATCTCCCCTCCCAGGCTTCCCACCTTTGCAGTTGTGGCTCGGGTGTCGCAGGTCCTGCGCTCCTGTGCTCCTGCACCCAAATCCCAGTCCCTCCCTCAGAGCAAGAGGGCTTAAGAGTTTCTCCCAGAAAAAAATCTTCCTAGTGCATAGTGGGTTTTTTAATGTGGGCTAAAAAATGCTTTTCCCTCAAGCTTCATTCTCAGAAGTGACTGAAGTATTTGGGCCCAAACTTTTCAAAACCATGTTTGAAGCAGAATTCAGGCTTGGTTTCCCTCAGTCCTGTCGCTGATGTTTGTTGTTACTGTCTTAAAGGTAAAAATGGGCAACTGCAATAGGATTGGGAAAGGATTGGGAAATGTTAAAGACAGGTCAGGCTAATCATGCAGTCTGTCCTCTATATACACAGAGAACTTAAGGCATTTATATTTCCCAAAACAGTGCTTGACAGCATAAAGCATTTTCATGCAATCCAGTATCTGTGAAATCTACCATAAGTGCTTTTATAGGATGATTTAATGTCAATAACAGTTCCATTTCATGCCAAAAATATTTATACTTTGTGATTGTAACAAGCTATGTATTAATCAAGGATAGCTGAGAAAGTACGTTGGGTGGGAGAAGCAAGATGAGTGTTTCCCCTGGGAGCATAGCAGGAGCCATGGACCGCCATTAGACCCCAGAGTTTGGGGGGAGGTGGACCTTTTGTCTGATCCAGTACACCAGTTTGTACAAAAGAGAGATTTTGATGAAGCAAACCAGGAGAGACGGAAAGCTTCATCTCCTTGAAGGTGCAGTAATAGCAGAGGAGAGAGGTAATGGCACTGCGCTCCCTTTGATGAAGGCTCGATGAGCGAGACTTGAATCAGTCGAGCAATGCAGTAGCTCTGCTGACTCACAGCTCAGGACCTAAAATCCTGGAGGCTAGAGGCTTGGACTGGGAACACTGCATTAGATTGAAAGGAAGATGCCTTCTAATTTGAAGTGATGGCAAGCATCATCGTTTTTCCAGAAAGATGTGATGAAGTAACTCATGCTGTACTGCAGCATACCTAATCTACTCCTTCTCTCCAGTGATTTTTGTATCATTCTGTCAACAGGATGTATTTTGTGGCTGCTCTTCGTTTACACATGCAAAAGGACAGTTTATATTCCCTGCATAAGACTGTCCCTATTTTATAGTGCCAGCTGCTTGCAAAAAGATTCACATAATAAATAACTGAAAAATGTCATACTAGGTAGAAAAAAAATACATGTGAAACATTTTTTTTCCCCACTGGCTCTAATTTACTTGGTCACAATGTCACAGGGGACTAATTTTGCCATTTTCTGGAGGCACAGTTACATTATTGTTGTGTACGTCCGTCTGGTTTTATCAGCCGGGTACGGCATCACGTCAAATAATATGAAGTGACATGACTAGTAGAGTCTGACGGGATGCTCTGGGAGAGCCTCTGAGCAGAGATGTCATCTTTAATGCATCTACAAGGAGTTTTGGAGTGTGCTTTGTTCATCCTCACCATTCCCTGTAATTAGTGCGCTAGAAAGATCCTGCTCCTACTGTGATTGTCCTGGGAAACAGTTCATCCATTTGCTGCCCATAATGTGGGCTGTGTCACTTGAGTTATGATGTCCAGAGGGAAAAACAGCCTCTGAAGACATCAGCGTCTTCTTAAAGTAACAACAGAGACATCCTGAACCTTCTTCTTTGGAGTGTCTGTTGCTTTTGCTGTTTATGCAAGATTTCAAATGTTTAAGTCCTTTTGACTTTGCTGCCTATGATTCATGGCCAGAGTCTGTCCAACTTTCTGCCTGGCAAGAAGAGAGTGGCTGGCAGCTCTTTGGGCTGCATGACCTGTTTGGGGATGTTTGTGAGGGTCGTGTGCCTGTGTACACCTCTCTCCTGGAGGGCCGCAGGAAGAGGGCAGCCCGAAAAAATGCAGCAAAGCTCTTCCCTTTGCCCATACTTAAACAGTATCAAGGAGGGGGGAGTCAGCAGTGAGGCAGCCCTCACCCCCACAGCAGTGGGGAGCAGAGCACTGGTCCTTGGCCTGGTGGCATCTGGGTCCTGTGCATTGATGCAAGAACTGCACTTCTCTCTGCGTGAGCTGAAGCCTGTCACAATTACAGTAAATTTTCCCCCCCGTCGCTGAGACTGAAAGCCAGTCCCATGGGCTGGGGCACTTCTACCTCCATGCCAGACAGCACATCTCCCCTAATGCTAATGGGGAAGGCTAAGATTAACCAGGAATGTACAAGCAGCCCCTGAATGAGCCATGGCCAGAAGCCCGTGATTAAAGACACAGCAGGCTGCAGGTCGGCTAAGGCTGCCAACAAGCCTCCTGAGCAGGAAGAAAACACTTAGAGCTGTCAAAGCACTTAAAGGTATGATCCTGCTCTCTGGGCCGGGCTCCTTCTTTATTTTTTACTTTTTATTTCACCTATTTTTTTTTCAGGGAATTCATGCTGCAAACAGTAGGTTCCTGTGAAAGATGCTCCTAACCTGAGCAGTGGTTTGAATTTTTAAAGGATTGAGGCTGCAACGTGGCTGAGAAGGGATTGCAACAGGATCGGGCTGTGCTGCTCTCGGCTCTGTTGCTGACTCTCTCTTTGCTCCTAAGTTTCACCAAGTCACTTAAACCCTTCCGCAGCTTCACTGCAGCATGACTTAAAACTTTTTTTCAGGTTGAGAGCCTCCTCTCCTAAGACTGAAATTTCTGAAAATGAGGAATTATACAACTCTTTAGAGGTATTGTGGTAAAGGCAGCCAGTACTTGAAGTTAATGACTGCAAGAGATCAAATGTGTTACTGTCTGTCTTTCTCTTTTTCTATGTTTTATTTACTTTGCGCATTTGATTGCTGGGGGGAAATCCTGGCTCTGCTGATTTCTGAGTACTGTCAACTGCAATAATACCAAAATATTGCCCTTTGGGTAGAGATGTTACAAGTTTTGTCCAGACAGTCATTGTGTTAGTAACTTTTCCTATTTCTACATGTCTTAACACAGGAACAGAGGAACATTTACACTTCTTTTTTAATAGGAAAAAGTGATGGCTAAACCACATCTTGGCAGGGGAAGTAGGGATAGGTGCGCGAGCTAAAATTTCTTTCAGCTCTCTTTATATTGGCTAATTGTCAAGTTGACTTGTTTCCATTTACAGCTGAGTACAGTACTGGAAATTTTTATGTATGTATATGTTTATATGTGTATGTACACGATGTGAACATATTTTTTGACAAAATTCTTAGGCTGTCACTGCAGAAAATAAAAATACAGCTACAGCAGACTGTGTGTGGTGGAAGATGTTTGTTTTGATTTTGTCACACACAGCATTAGATTGTACCACTGAGCGGTAAAATGGACTTATCAGCAGGCTACCACCTCAGGTCCATTTGTATTTATTCTTCCTGATTCACTGCATGCTGAGGGAGCTGTAAAAGCACATCAAGATAAGCATACAGTACATGAGGAAAAATAGCAGCTAAAACCCGTTTTCCTGAAATTGTTCAGCTATGTCTCTTGAGATATTTCACACTGAGCCGTACATCTAAGGCTTCAGAATTTTGGGTGATTTGGGTACCACGCTGAGCTGGGATGAGTTCAAGAGACTACCTCTTTATCTGTAGGAGGTGACTATATTGCAGAGAAGGGAACAGGCTGTATTTTGGCCCAGACTGGTTGCACTGGGAGAACCTGCTGCTCAGCGGCTGTTGGTGGGCTGGAGAGCGGTTGGTGCCTTTTGCAGTGAGGAGGTCCCCGGGCGAGCCAGGTTCCTCTAGTCACCCTCCTGCTGCTTTCACACTGGCTGCTGCCCAGCTGTGTATACCCAAGCAATGAAAAACAGAAAAATTACATAGATTTTATGCTGTCTTCTCTACTGCTATTTTGCTGCACCAGGCTGGAAGTCAGTCTTTTTTTGGGTCTTAATTCCACTGTCTGTACAATAGAAACAACACCTGTAACCCTTATGATACATTTCTGGATCAGAAGACTGTAACCAGGAAAGGATTTTGTGCAAATGTAGCTGTTCTGCCTGCGTGGAATGTGATTGTTGGCATTCACTCACGCTTTCAATATTTTGCATGCACAATTATGGATCCTTTTGTTTTGCCAAGACTCCTAAAATGGGGAATTTGAAGTTTAGAAGACTAAAGCGCTTCCTGAAAGGGAAGTCTCCACTGTGTGGACTGCAATATTTGAAATTCAAATTCAGCTCTTGTTCTGGCCAAGGAAATCCTCTGGCCAAAGCACTGCTGCAATATCGTGGAATTGATCGGAAAATAACCAATGCCATGGAAGTCTCTGCTGGTGAAAAGTGCAGCTTTTCTGAACTGTTCAAAAACTGTTCAGAAATGGATTTTGTTGGGAGAAAGGGGACTTTTTTTTCTTCCTGTAAGCTGTTAGCAAAATTTGCTGATTTATATAGGGTATTTCTTTCACCATCTATTTCAAAGACCCAAACTTCTTGTGATTGGGTGCGTGAGGTTTGTCCTTGGTTAGGATGGCAGGCCATCACAGCTCATCCCTACATGATGATTGAATAACTAGTGATTGAAGGAACAACACTGAGACAGCTTTTCTTAGTGTCATGGCAGGACTGATGTTTATAATACACATGATGAAAATAAAGTATTTTGCATGCCTCTTTCTATACCATGAATGACTGCCCACTTAGTCTGAGCGTGGGTGGCCTGTTAATCTAACACAGATATTTTAACGACGTTTTCAGCCCAGGCTCTGTAGTGATGGTGTTGGCAAGGCACCCCATGATATGTACATGGTCCTTCCAGGCACCTTGCTGCTGCTGGATATTCAAGCATCTCCTCTAGAATCATAGAATCACAGAATCATTTGGTTGGAAAAGACCTTTAAGATCACCGAGTCCAACCGTACCTGTCCACTACTAAACCATGTCCCTAAGCACCTCATCAACCCGTCTTTTAAATACCTCCAGGGATGGTGACTCAACCACTTCCCTGGGCAGCCTGTTCCAATACGTGACAACCCTTTCCATGAAGAAGTTTTTCCTAATATCTAATCTAAACCTCCCCTGGAACAACTTGAGGCCACTTCCTCTTGTCCTATCACTTGTTACTTGGGAGAAGAGACCAACACCCACCTCGCTACAACCTCCTTTCAGGTAGTTGTAGAGGGCGATAAGGTCTCCCCTCAGCCTCCTCTTCTCCAGGCTAAACAACCCTGGTTCCCTCAGCCGCTCCTCATAAGACTTGTGCTCTAGGCACCTCCTTTCATCTGCAGTGAACTAGAAGATTATATTCCCTACTGTCGGTTGTTGGATAGGCCTTTGCTGTCCACATCTGCGATTTCTGGGCTGGACAACAGACACCTCGTCCAATGAGGAATTTTTTTCCCAGACCTAAATTAAGCTGTGACTGTCCTGGACTCTCTCATTTCGCCTCCAGCAGTTTGGGTTGCTGAGGGAAGATCACCACAGTTCTCTGCTCATTGCACTGGCCTCTACAAAGCCACAGCTCTAGTTGGTTTTTGCTTTGACACCTTGTAGTAGGGCAGTCTGCCCTCAAAGCCCCTGTTCTTGGTGACCATCCCCAGCGAGAACGGTCCTTTGGCATCCTGCACTGGGGGCCTAGGAGGTGAGAAAGAAGGATAAGCTTCTCCCAAGAGCTCAGCTGGTGCAAGCATGAGCCATTGAGGCTTGCTGCTTTGCTGGGACCGCTGGGGTGGTAAGAAATAAAAAGTACGAAGGAACTTTTCTTATCTGCAGAATAATTTGTAAAGGCACGCAAAGATGTAAGCTCAGTCAGCACGCAGAAGGTTTCAGCAGTTAGCCGTGGAAGTTTTATGATTCCTTGGCTTGATTTTCAGTCTTTCATCTCTGTACATTGAACCACCAGCCTAATGTGTCCTGTTTTCCTTTTGTGAGTAGGAAGAAGCCAAAGAACACATCTATGAAAAAGATGAGAAAGCAGGGGGAGGGTGGAGGAAAGAAACCCCCTATTTTCAGTGCAGTTGTTTATTTCTGTCCCCGTGGAGGTGTGTGAGACTCCTAAGTGTAACTGTGATTCATCACAAGAGCTCAGCAAGGTTTGGTTTCTGACAGTCTCTGAATTCAGAGGGTGCTGGGGGAAAGATTGCCTGAATCCGGAGTTGTGTCCCTGTGGCAGTGGACTAGCTCTGGAGGTCTCCTGTTTTAAATTACAAGTCAGAGCATTCAAGAATAAAGTTCTTTAGTGTGTCTGCATATTAATTGCCATTAAATTGTGAGGAGGAGGAAAGGGAGGGAATGAGATAATTTCATCTCTATAGAGTATAAAAAGAATCATCACGTTGTTAACTGTGCCTTGCCGAAGGCCATTGCCAGCTCAGCTGTAGCATACGATCTGCTAGAGGGCGAGAACTGTCCAGGTATTTCTGAGTTCGTGAATAACTGTAGTTCCCATTCAATCAATGCTTTGCTCTGTTATCTAGAGCATATGGTATGGCACCACAATAGGATGCTTAATTCAGCTTTAATGTGACTGAAGTGGAAGGTTAGGGATCTATTTATGAACATCCTGCTAAGTCACACTGCACTGAAAATTGGACTGTGTGTGGAGGCACAGACACAGATAAGCATAGCAAGGCTCTGAGTGTTCCCCTGATGTTCCTTAGATTGGGTTACATTGAATTTGGCTTTGCTTGTTGGAAAGTATTTGGTGTCCATTTAACTGGGTTTCCTGTAACTTGTCTTAAAATTGTTTCAGTCTCAAAATCCTTGTTTTAGACTCTCCCCACCACCACCCCCAAAGCATGTACTTTTTTTGCCTCTGATGGTATGGTATTACTGTACAACTGCAAGATGTTAAAAAAAAGGTCACCAGAATATAAAACTAGATTTCAAGTGACTTGACTTTTCTATGCAGTGCTTTATATTCATGAGCTATATCTAAAAAAGCAGAGTTCTGTGAACTTTTTATTATAAATAGTTATTAATTACATAAACTAAAGTCTACTAACTACTGATAAACATGTAATGTATCCCACCTGCATAAGCAGTGGAGCAAAAAAGCTGCTGATCTGGAAAGGAATCCACTTGGACTAGAAAATAACACGCATCTAGATGTGTTGTTCATCCAGAAAGCATCCTCTCCTTCCTGTTTTGAAGATAGTTTCATACTTCTTGCATGCAATTAAGCTATTATTCTTATTTTTAGTTGAGACGGAAAACTGCTTTCCCTCAACACTCTGCAAGTTCAATCTCTGTCTCAATAAGTTAGAACAGACGATAATGTGTTTGATAGGCTTGTATTAATCCATTGGTACAAAATAGAAGCATGTGGTGTGTCTATAGCAGATCTGACACCTCTGGTTTGACCAGCATAAGGACAGAGCCATGTTTTCAGCCTCTTTCAGAAACTGCTGTATCTTTGGTTAATCATTTAAAAATGTGGGAGTCTTTCCTGTGTGCCTGTGTACAAGAATGTGAAATCTCTTCTTGTGAGTCAGACCAGATTTTGTATGATTCAGTTTGTCTGAGCAATTAGATGACACGAGCTGAATTGCCAGTCCAGTAAGTCCTGGAAGAAGAAGAGGTATCATCATCCAAGACCAAGATCCCAGCCTTTGCTCTGGAAACATTCCCAACATGCTAACCCAACATTTTGGAGAAATGTGGCTGGAAGACCAGTTGTGAATATGAACCTCTGAAAGGCACGGTTTGTGGCGTGAGAGCCGGGGCTCTGGCTGCCAGCAGTTGTCATTCTCCAACAGAGCGATCCCCTCACTTGCGAAACGAACTCAGTGGAAGTATAGCTTGTTGAGGAAGCTCCCCTGAAACCTGGATGTCTAAATCTAAGTGAAAACACCATTTCCATTTCCTGATATTCTAGAATAGACTCTAATCTAGTCCCACTTGTCCTCAGGAATTTTTCTTTGGCAATGACATTCCCAGGAATCGTGTATAGCTGCTTAGAGCACTACCTCTGTACTTGAATAAGATAGCTGAAATTCAGCACTTGAGCCTCTGAAGATGGACTATTTAATCCAAACCTATTTATTCCTCATATTTGAGCTCAGGGTTTATAGCCCCAGTCTGTAATCATGCAAAATTTACTTTTTGACTGTTCCTTTTTTTTACTGTGAGCATTTCTTGCAGTCTGAGGCTCAAACGGGAGGACATCGTGCAGGCTAAACAAAGCCTTTCTGAACTTCATGCGAACAGCAGTGTCAGACCCACGCCACTGCTGAGCAGCAGTGGGTTGCAGTCGTGTACTTTGGGTTGTTTTGTGTTTTCTTTTTAACTTTCTGCCTTTCTGAGGCTGGGAGAGGACAGGACAGTTCCTGTGCCAGGCTCCGCGGCTCCTATCCCCAGCCCCGGCGAGGCAGGAAGGCCGCTGGGATTACAGCCGATGCAGATGGCTCTGCTCCAAGGTGCACATTTCCTGCAAGAAAGCTCAGCTGGGAATGCTGAAAACCAGCTGGAAAACCAGGTCCTATATGAGGCTTCTTCACTGGAGCCTGTGCTGTAAAAAGAAGTCAGGAGGAGTCCAGCAGTGCAAGCTGCTGATCCCGCAGGGTTTTCCAAAGCAGGGACGGCAGGAGGTGCTCTGTTGGAGACCCCGTGCAAGACTTATGTGTGGCCTGATTCCCTTGTCCCTGTCTGCCCCTGCAAATGGGGACAGGGTGCGAGGCAGGGGAGCAAAAAAGCTGCCCAGCATGTACGAACCTGAGTTGGCTGCGCAAAAGCCTGTGGCTCTTGATAAGGATGTGCCACCATTTGGGAAAGGTACCCGGGAAGCGGTGTGCTGGCTGCCCTTTGCTCAGAAACACTCATGTTGAGAGAGTCAGGGCTCCTGGCTGGGGCAGTGTTGAAGCTCACACCCTCCTCCCTTGGGACCACGCGATGCTCCCGCATCCGCACCAGGGCTTGTCTCCTCCTTCCCCTGTGCCTCGCTGGCTGCAGGCACAGGTCTGGCTCTCACCCCAAGCCTCCCAGGGCAGTCACCCACAGCAAGTGGAGATGCTCCTGCATCGTCAGTAAGGCAGTGACTCTCTCAGAAGCCTTTATCACCTGCTTGCACACCTCTGCATGAAATTATTGGGGAAAAACCCTACTCTGCCCTGACAAGCTGCTGCAGAAGTTTTTGTTTGTTCATTTGGTTGCAGCTCTTGTACATAGAAGATTTCTCCTCCTTTCCTCCACTTATTAATAGGTCTGTGCTGTCACGGTTTGGAGTTCCAGTTTAGCATGGAGACAAATTCAGACCACACGTGGAGGCTGGAGGCAGAAAACCCACCAGCCATCGAATTAACAAGCCCCCTGCTTACTTTCACTGGAGCTGTCTGCCTCCAAGTGTACCCCTTCCCCGCTGCTGATGCACCCAGCGGTGCCTCTGCATCTTGTGCTCTCTCAGCCTGTGCTCGAGGTCCCCAAAAAAAGGGACCAGGGCTGTACTGCAGCCCACTGCGGTGCAGAAATGGGCGATTCCTGGAGGTGGTGGGTTTGCTGGGCTTGTAACCTCCTCAGAGCCCGCAGGTGCTGGTGTTTAGAGACTTGGCTTTAGGGGAAGGGGATTTTCCCTTGTGTTGACTGCTCCCACCAGTCTTTCTGCGATCCAGATCAATTAAGCATTGCTGTTTGGCTTCCAGAGCAGGAGAAGACAAATGCCTGGTTTAACAGAACAACGGTGAATGCATGTAGCTCTGTAAGGCCTCCTCGCTCCCTTGCTCTTGGAGAAAGTTTTCTGACCAGCTCTTGAGGCAGTACAGCTGTGCCACCTAAATATCTTGGCTGCTTCTGGTGCCTGTTCTGCAAGACATTTACTTCTGTCTTCCACAAAACAAGACAAATCTGCAGATGTTGAAAACATTGTGGTGAAATATGACCTGTCATGTTTTAGCTATAAAATACTTCAGCCTCTGTGACATGCTGCTCTAATTCTGTAGCTGTTTATTGTTTGAAATGAATTCTTCCTTGAATTGAAAAATTCAAAAAATTAGGACAGAAATGGATAAGGGATGCTGATTCATCTGCAAGGGGATGTCTAAAGTTTTCTTCAAATCCATTGATCGTGGGTATGAGAGAGAGACAAACGCTGCCTCAGCTTTTTCAGTCGTCTTAAATTTGACCTGGTTTAGTGTCTGTCAATTTTGCCTGACCCAGAACACCGCCAGAGAATCTGAGTTTCTCCAATAGATTTTATGGACTAGAAGAGCTATTCCATATTGTCCTCTGTTACAGACTGGCAGTCGGCTGAGGCCCTTGCTGTGCGAACAGCAGCAGCAACAGCTTCCCATGGGAGCTGCTTGTACCCGAGCAGCCTGCGCCAAGGGCAGCAGCTCTGCCTGGTCCAGGGGCTCTGCTGCACAGCAACATGACACAGCAGCGTGGTGCCCATCTCTCCTCTTCCACTTTCCCTTCCACCTGGCTGCAGATGAGACAATTTGAGCATGAGTTATTCATTCATAATTGTAGAATAAAGCCACAGTGAGACCAGACAGAATCTGTGACCCCTTCCCAGTCTAGTGTTTGGCCATCGATCTCTGGTTTTGCAGGCTTTTGTACTGGTACCTCTCTGCTGCGATGGTTAGCACAAGTATAAATATCTCTGACAGCTCTGAAAGGGAGAGAAAATCTTTCTTAGGTCACCGGAAATAATGGATTAGGTTGTGAAACCTTTTCATTTTAAACAACGTGATTTGGTCAAGGTGGGCTGTTTGCATGCAGGCAGGATACTTCAGTACCTTTTAGAATTTGCAGTTAAAATATTATCCTTCGGCTACCTTTTCCACTCATCTAGCTTACATAAATATTTGACTTGAACAGATACCACTATTAATCTGTTTAGAATGCTGCTATACTGTTTACACAGAGAGGAAAGCTGTAAGCCTGCTTGTCCAAATAGTTTTAAGCAAGGGCAATGCTGCTTTTTAGCACCTGGCATAAATATTTGGAAAAATTTATAAATCCCAGATAACCTTGCCTCTCTCAGATGTATTTACTGCTTCCTAAAACCTTTTCCCTACAGGTCCTCTCATTTTTTTGTCATTCTTTTGGGAAGACCTTGATTTTTCTCTGTGAATTTTATGTGCACATCCTTCATGATCCTAATCAACGCTGTGAATTTATGAATTAAAATGTTTGTCTACCTAGATTTGTACAGATAACACGATCTAGTAGAATACAGCAAGATTGCTTGAAAGTGCCTGTGATTTGAGTTAGAACATGCATATTTGAACAGATCATTTCAGAATAATGCAATAAGCTGTCTCATGTTCTGTATGTCCTGGCTTTTTTCTTATATCCATTTGAATTGCCTTATTATTCCCTTGAAGGTTTCCTATGCTGAGAGAGATTGCCTTTAAATAATAAAAAAACCTAGCACCACTGCAGTACGGTGGAGCTTTGTTTTGAAGCTGTCTTTTATTTAGCTTAGATGTGTCTGAAACAGGTTTGTTTTTTCTTAAGATTTTATCCATTACCAATGATTTTTACTTCTCATATCTGCTAGGTGAAATATATGTGATTGCACATGGAAGGGAAAAAAAAAACCCTGCTGTATTCGCTAAACAGTTTATGGTTGTTTTTTTTCTGGCCATGAGCCAAAAAAGATCAACTGGAATATTTTGATATGATTATGATTATTATTATACTAACATTTCAAGGGCGAGTTGCCTGCTCTAGCCTCTAGGCAATGCACACAGAGCAAGGGGGAGCCGAGTGCCTTAGGGGCAGGAGTGTGTTTTGTGCATTAAGATTTCTATACAAGTTACTGATAACAGCTATGAGACAAAAATATGTTTATGAAGTGTTTTCCCAGCTTCACTTAAGGTTTCTGTGATCTGTTCTTTTTTTTTTTAAAAGAAAGCATTGCTTTTCCACAAGAGCTTCCTTGAATTTGAGAGATCGGTTTCAGTGTGCTTGACCTCTTGTACTAGTTGCTCAGCCTTTCAGAAAACATTAGCTTCCTGGTTTTAAAAATCTGTGTCTGTTGAACCACAATAATCAAACTGCAAATTGATGAAGACTAAAACTGATCACTGGAGTTAAAGTGCATTATAAATAATGGTGTTATCGACAACTGCAAATGCACCTTATAAACAATGACCTAAATTTTGAAATGAAAAATCTAGTTTAAAAAAATGTGAAGAATCTGGAATTTCTTAGCATAATTTCCACCTGCCTCTGTCTCACTTGCCTCAGGGACAGAAACATGGGCGAATGCAAAGAGTCAACCCAGAGGAGATCCGCGGATGATGGGATATGCCTGTCGGGGCTTTATGGGCACTGAAGAGGAAGAGAAGGCAGTTCAGTGATGGAGGAGAGGGAGGTCAGAAGGAGCTGCAGGTGGGAAAGCCATGGATGCTCAAAAGACACTGTAGAGAAGGCAAGCTAGGGACCGAAGACTGCAATAAGCCAGGAAAGGTTCAAATATATTTAGGTGGCTGCTACTAAAATTGGATATACAAACCAGGTTATTCGTGTGGCCATGAAGTTAGATCAGATCTTTTTTATAGCAATGTGCACAAATATCACCTGGAAATTCCAGTCTGTTTTCCCCAGGATCCGTGGACCTGGTGAAATTTTGTGAATTGTCCCAAATGCCACGTGTGCAGAAAATGAATCGCCACACAGAAGAGAAAATGAGGAAGGGGCACATCTTTCCTAAAGAAGTCAGAGGAGGAAGAGGCAACAAAATTTGGGAGGTACTTCGAGAGGAACTGTGTTGTTCTTACATGCTGCGCAGTGTCATGTTATAATTTCTTTTTAGTTCACAACAATCTGATTTCTTTCCAGTCAGCTTTCTCATATGCAGAAACTCCACTAAGTTGCATTTAATTACAACATAAAGATTAAAAAATTATTTGTTCTTCTTGAACTGGTGCTCTGTAAATGTTCAAAGTGCCTGTTACCCCTACTGTATATCACAGAGCAAAGCAATTGCATCCCATCTCCAGGAAGCTTGCCAAAACCCTCTTTTCTGCATTGTCTCTGAGTCAGGAAATCTAAACATGTATTCCAGTTTGTCAAACTTCCCAAAGTGCTGCTATGTATTTTGTGGCATGGTGAGACTCTGTTTATACCTCCCTCAACCATGAGCGTGAGAGCACTGAAAGAAGAAAGGAAAAAGAATAATGGGAAAGAAGAACAGAAGTAAGATGTTTCCCATTGGAAACTGCAAGTATTGGTATCAGGCTGTCTGATTTCAAAGTTGGGGGCCCATCCTCAACTATTACATACAGGCAGCCAAATGCCTGGAAAAACTGACGGTGATTGAGCTGGGTGCAATTGTTCGGTCAAACCTTTTTGGAGAGGGGGAGAGGGAAGGAGGAAGGCAGAGAGGAAGAAGAGGTGGTAGATGCAAACAATGAATCTGTATTCAGTGGCATGGAGAAATATTGTGAATTTGTTTGGGTGTTAACAAACTGTGTTTGGAGAAAGGAAATGCAAGTCCACATGTCCAATAGTTAATGCACTTCATTTAACGTAAAAATAAGGACAGATTTTCCTTCCCATATGTCCTCTAATGCTCTTGAAATAAAATACTGCAGTTTTGGTGGGAGTTTTTTGAGTTGAACAAAGAAATATGGACAAAATAAACTTTTTCAATGTGTACTTGATTCATTAAAATATTTGAAAAATGTTCATCAGGTTAACCTTGAAGAAGTTAAAAATCTCCACCCAAAGCTACCTGTATGTTTCATATTGTTAGTATTTACATCCTTCTCCAAAATCCCCACAAAAAAATTAATTCCAAGACCAGATACTCTCAGCATTTTGAAATGCTAGACACCTAGGAAGGTGTCTGAAAGATACGTAGATACTCCATCTTTAAAATCTGAAGTTTGGAAGTGTTGTGTGCCTCTCCATGCCTACCTGCAGTGGAGCAATCCTTTGTAACAGACCATGAGAAAGGGCTCCTCAGGGCTGCCGCTGGTCTCTGCTCTGAACCTTGCTGCCAAACATAGGAAGGAGAGAAGCTGTTGAGCTAAGATCTACTTCAATGTTATTAGGAAAGGAAGACAAGAAAAGCCTCCGAGGGTCAGATCCCAGACAGTCCTGCCAGCCCCCACCGTGCCGCAGAACTTCCCTCCTGGCAGAGAAGTCACCATCTGAGCTGCTTTTTATTGTCATCCAAATAGTTTCCCCCTTGTTTTCTGCCTTCCCCTTCCTATGAGCACACTTTGCTTCGGTTACGTTTGGGCTGAGACCTGTCTGCAAGGAGAGGACTAGGGAAATGGTGGCCAGCAGAAGCTTTTCAGGGAAAGGTAGACCAGGACACGCAGAGTGTAGTGCTCTCCTTGGCACAATCTTCAGGCCATCAGCAGCATGTGTTGATGTTGACTCATAAGTGTTGTGATTTAGGGTTCACAGTTCTGCAAAGAAGTACATACATCACAGAGCTTTTCCTGCAAGTATTTTTGAAGTCACAGGGGCTACCCTGTTTTACAAAAACCGCTTCTCCAAATAATTATATGCCGGCTGCAATGTAGCACTGGGCTTGGGTGGTGGCTGGGATGAGAAGTCTCTTGTGGCCCTGGCTGGCTTCATTGGCTGGTGAGGAGACAGGGGTCGGGAATTTAGCTCTGCTTCAGCTCCTGTCCCTGAGCAGACCTCTGCAAGCAGGAGGCAGAAAGAGATTCATGCTTGAAATAGATGAGTCCGGGTTGCCATGTGTCATGTCAGGAAAGGTTTTGTAAAATGCACAGTCTAAGCCTTATGTGCTTGCAGAATAATCCAGGCTCTTCTGCAATTGCTGAAGAAGTTTCCTTCTTGATCTAAAATGCCTGTACTTCCAGGGCAGGCTCTGACTTTTATGGCTCCAGACGGAACAGAAAATGGTTGATTTTGGATTCAGCTCATCAAAACCACAGACAGAAACATTGTGCTATGCTGCAGTCAACTCTTTCCATGAACAGGCGCGGGAATGCATTGGATGAGATGCTCTGTGGTTATCTGTTACTTAAGTATGCTGTCCCAAATTTGTGTATGTAACAAAAGTCGTGGTAGAGACTATGAGACAAAGCTCAGTACAGCCTCTAAAATGTGACTCTCATGTTGGAAATAATAAAAGAAGAATGACTTGTTTCTTACTGCCTATTAACACATCCATTTCTGGACATATTTTTAGTCTTGCATTAACCAAAACTTAACAATCTCCCAAAAGGAGGGAGGATGACAGGAAGACTGAACGGCTGGGGACTGGGGGAATGGATGAATGCTGTGGAACTGGAGTCTCTCCAGGTCTCCTGAGCTATTTCTGGTTTTGCAACACTGGTTAGTTTGCAAAGCATTTTTCTGTAATTTAAACCTATCTGTTTTCATGGATGACTCATTTTAAGAAATAGTGTTCTGGCTAAAGGCAAATCTGTGTTATGTGCTTAGAGTAGAAATATCCTTCTCACATGAAAAAAAAAAGTTGTGAGATTTTCTGTGCTGTATAGTCAAATAGTCTGCCTGAGATGGAAACGGTTCCCCGAGTATTTCTATTAAAATTTAGTCTCAAACCCAGTAAATCTGAAGAGAATTGTGTTGGGCAATTAAGTTAAGAGTATGACAATCCCTACCAAAAGCGCAAAAGAACCATCTCTGTGGGGTTCAGTGAAATTCCACAAAATGAAAACAGGCAACAGATAAGGAGACAGACAACTCCAAGCACTAGAAGAACATTTTAAATAAAATGTATACTTGGAAAACATTTTTCTGGGAACAGGCTTCTTGTACAAAACATGCAATCTGCAGCTCAGATCTAAAAAAGAGAAAAAAGAGCATGTTCCAGCCTTGCTATGAGTGGTGGTGTAAGAATCAGCTGGGTAATCTCTTAGCATTAAAACCAGCTGATTAGCAGTCAGAAAAAATGGATATTTTATCAAACTGTTATTACAACAGAGTAGAGAGATTATTTAATGATCTCTCTCTGGGTTCACACATTACAGTTAACAATATTTTTGCAAAATTGTCACCTCCATAAATGGCTTAGAAATGCTATAGTAATTGAAATTCTCATAGATATATAACTTTACAGTGTCTGTATTGACAAAAGTATTCTAATGCATTCCTGCTTTCTGATGAAGTGGAGTAGATGGGGTTTTTCCTTCCACAGAAAGAAAGCAATCGTCTGGATGATAAAACAATTTCAAATGCTCTGCATCATTGGCACAAAAAACTAGACATCTGCAACTGATCTGAAATCAGCTTGTAAGGAAATTGGCCCAAAATGGCTGGTCAATGGCCTTGCGGATCATATCATACATCATAGTACAAGTAGAAGTGGTGAGAACACTGAAGGAGAGGTAAAAATAAGAAAAACATATCTAGTGAGACACTGTGACTTGAAGCCACTGAGCCTCCTGCTTCTCAGGACATGAAGAACTTCTAACTTTCTTTCAGTGAAATAAGTTTGTTGAATTTTCATTTCTTAGTGTGGATTTTTTTGGGTGTTTTCATTTTCACCGTGCTAGCAGGATTCCTTGCTAACCTCTTGCTGCCCCCCTTTATACTTCCCTTTTCTGTTTAATATCTCTTCTTTTATTTTTCTGAGCACTTTCAAATATTTACCACTAGGTGCACAACCAGATGTGCAGCATCTGTACTCATCCTCTGAAGACAGACTTCCAACACATTTTCTCATTTAGTGTTTTTATCCATCATGGTCAGAATATGCTTAGCTCTTATGTGACTGTAGAGCTATGAAAGACATAGTAGGATATCTTTATCATTTTTCTGGGATCTGCAAAATGGCTAGATTAAGCTACTACTGTTCTTGTGAAAAATATTTTTTTTTATTACTCATCTTTCAGATTATAGAAGTGGAAAGCAGCCTTCATCATTAGAGGACCTACATATTTCTTCCATATGAAAACTTAACAGGTGGCCCTTTGTTCAGTAACTAAACCTGTAGTAAGAATATACAAAAAATACTGTTCCACATTATGGCAACATTCCCGAAGGATATGAATATATGAGAAATATCTCTTTTATAAAGATTTGGGTAATAGCAAATACTGATTTTTAAAAGTATTTTTAAATGTTCTAAATTCATAGAAATTGACGTAGACTTTTTTTTTGTTTTAAATGCCTATTTTTTTCTTCTTGTATTTGTCAAAGTATAGGTTACCACGTATAGTTTTAGTACTCTAAAGACTGTCAGTCTGTGTGTGTAACAGTCGCTGGTGGCCAAAGGGAAAAATGTTCCCCTCACCTCAGCACCAGAGTGGGCTGTTTCCAAACCACAGTTCCATTAGGTGGCAGCTAGCCAGTTTGGTGTGGGGGGCTGTTTCTCGATAGGAACCCCTCAACATCTTAGTAGCTGCTGCCGGTTAGATATGATCCCCACAGTCCATCACTGGGACTTGATATGGGTGAAATCACTACAAATGTAACACTCATGGCCAGAGGAAATATTGACCTTGTCATGTGACACTGTATTGGATTCTAAAACCCTGACCCAGCCACCCTGCTTATGCCAGAAAATAAAAACTCCCATTTTCCTGCCAGCATTCCTGGCTGTCAGATACTTCAGAGAGCAGGAGCCTGGAGCCCCATTATCTGTGTGCTTTATAAGTCCCCCAGGGTTTGAGGTGGACTGAAGGGGTTCACACCTTTTCACTTCACACCTCAGCTGTCTATTATTTTATTTGCTTCCTGGTATCCAGATGTGTAGTCCCTTACCGAGAGCAGTATTACTTTCGGTGCCCTCATTTCTTTGAACTGACGATTCAAGCACGTAGTTTCTTTATCAAGTAGGATGCGACCCCTGGTAAAGGTTCCTCAGCCACAGGTGACTTGGAGAAGGTAGCAGGAAAGCATTTCTCTGCAGATGTTTTGTTCTCTTGCTCTTTCCTGGACACCTCCTGTGGGGCAGAAGCAGGGTGCTGGACAAGATCCTCACTCTGACCCCATGTGGCTGTCTTTGTTTATGACTTGAGGGTTAGTCATTTCGTTTCCAGTCAAAACTGCCTAGCTCATGTAAGAGCTAGCTTATTTCTTGCTGATGTGTCATCTTGCCATGCTGAAATGCTACGATAATTATTCCTTTTTTTTAAAATTAATTTAATGAGTGCAGTTCAACAGCCTTTCAGAGGCAGCCCAAGACTCTTTCATTTAGTGTGATTATGAGGAGAGAGATGCCTGTTGCAGCAGTCGGTGGAGGCAGGACCAGCTGACCATGCAGATGTGGGACGAGGGGTGGCCGCGTAGGTGGTGCGTCCAAGCAGCGGGCTCTGGAGGTTGCAGGGTGTCACAAGCTGTCCATGAGTCAGTAGAGTCATATTGCAGCAAAAAAAGCAAACATCCCACTGGCTTGTATAAACAAGCATATAGCCTGCGAGAAATGTGAAGTAATCCTTCCGTCCTGCTCTACATGGATAGTGCCTCAGCTGGAGTATGGCAGATGATGCTTTTCTGGAGGGTCTGGAGAAACTGGAGAGAGTCTAGAGGGCAGCAGCGGGAGAGGTCATGCTTCCTATGCCTGTGATCAATGAAGGGAGGCTGGATGAATTAAGCTTAGTGTTGTCTAAGAGCAGCAGTGGTGCAGGACCAGGCTGCAGCCTTAAGGGATACCTAAAACCTACTGGGGCTAGTCTATCTTCCTTGGCATCGGTAGAGAGGATACAAATTAATGGACTTTAATTTCAGCCAAGAAAATTCAGGTTAAACATTGGGAGGAGCTTTCTCTTGGGGGCAGGGGGAAATGGCTCTTGGGGATAAACTCTCTGACGAGGCTGCAAAGTCACCGGCCGAGTGCCGACGTTGGTCTCCTCCTCCTCCTCCCCTTCCCTAGGGTGCGGGATGCTCCTCTGGCACCCATTGCCCTCCCCGCTCGCATAAGACAGCCCCACTGACTGCGCTGCCCCCCTGGATGGAAAGCAGCTGCACGATTCTTTGAGATTTTTTCACATCCATTCATCTTCTAGCTGTACTGACCTCAACTTTTCAACATAGATTTTTTTCTTCCTGAAGGAGTTGATGTATTACATCAGATCTAAAAGCGAAACTACACTGCTTATAATTTTGTTACAGATTTATTCTTGAGCAATGCTAGACATTACAAAGGTTCAAAACAAATGAGGTGAGGTCAGTGTTGTGATTCCAGGTTTTTTCTTTTTCCCCTTTGAGATATATTATGCCTGGCATTTTAGTGACTCCAGTTAATAATCCCATTTTTGCTCTGTGTGTTTTGTTTTTTGTTCAGAAACACAAAAATGTTAAAATGTGTCATTTAAAGGAATTTTGCAGCAGTATAAACCATGTCCCTCTACTTTAGAGCTTGGGAAGCTAAGAACTTCCATATGTCATGACGGCAGCCCTGAGTCAGAGTATAATGTGTGTGTTCTCAGCATGTAGAAACGGTAAAGCATTAGAGTTAATGTCTGGGACAATTCAGCATTTGTTTCAGGTGGATTTCTCAGTCAAAACCTGAAAATATTCTTGGCAAGGCTCTAATAAGCGTGACGGTTTCAGGTTAGAGCTACTGCAAGTGCCAGAAGACTATGAATTTCATTCATTTTTCTTGAGGATCCTGGAAAGAGCATCAGCACAAAACCTATTCCTTTTATCTCTTTTTCAACTCCATTTGATAGTTACAGTTTCCGTTTAGGCTGACTCTGGCACTGGATAACCCATGATGGGAATTCCATGGGTTTGGGGAAAAAAAGTTTTACATGGAAATTTTAGATACCCCTGTGAAGTGGATAGTTGAATAGCAGCTGCAGTAGCTCTTGGTGTCTAAATTAATGGATTTTTATTAAATGTAAACACAATCCCTGAAAGTTCAATATTGGAAAATAGAGCTCTAAGGTGTTTTTCAGAAAAGAAGCACAGGCTGCTATCTGCACCTCCCAGCAAACAGGGGACACAGGAGGATGGCAGAAATCTTGCATCAGTTTGCTGAGGCTCTCCCTCAGGAAGTTTCTCTTCACAACAGTGGAAGCTACTTTCTTCCATGATGTCCAGAAATAATGTTCTAAATCAGAGTAGCACTTCCAAGCACAGGTTCATGTAGTTTGAGCTATATTTTGGAAGAAACGTCTGCTGCTTGGATGTGTGTTTTCCTATAGAAAATATTTTCACACAAAACTTCTTCTTTGATAAATATATTTTCAAAGTTGTTGGTTTAAGGGCTGCTTACTTTTTAAAAGTATGTCATTTGGGTGGAAATTTTTTCTTTTAGAAAAAAAGAGAACATTCATCTTATATCCAGAAACGTTATTTATTCATCTGTCCAAAGGCTAAAGCATTTGACCCAAGCATAAACGTTTTGGCTGTAAAGATGCCACAAAAGTTCATGGGAATTTCTGTTTGGGTACCTGAGACTTGTTTTTCCCTGGAAAAGATGATCTTCAGCAGATCTTTGGTTCATGTGGTGCATTGCGAGCACATGACTGCTGTGAGGAATTGCCTTCTCTTTTTCACAAAGAGAAGACAACACACCGTAGCATGAGAAGTGTGACTTTCCTCCAAAACCTAACCAAAGTGCAAGAACGACAGCACCCCTCTCCTCATGCAATTCAGATTAAAAATATTTTTTATTTCTTCAATTGCAAAAACTTTTGCTCTTTCAGGTGAAAAATTTTCAAGGGCAGAAGAAGGAATGAGTAACTCTTCTGATGAGTTCTGATATAAATCATTGAGCCCATTTAATTAATATTTTATTTTGCCGCTGCTGCTGCTTTGGTTCCAGCCCAGAGCAGATGCTCACAAGTTTACTTCTTACTGACTCTCTTAAGCATCATTCAGTTTTTCTGTATCACTTACCTCTCTTTTTGTGCCTCAGAGGGAACTGTCCTCTCATAGTGACATAGAAGATTCTCAAATAATTTTTACCCAAATATGTCTTTGTTTAATTTGTAAAATTTCAGTTTCTTTTAAATTCAGGAAGGATGATGAATGGCAATTTTGAAAGCAAAATAACTATTTCTTATTAGGCAGCCAAGAGCTTGTTTTGGGCAGCAGAATATCAATAATGCAGTGAGACTAATTGGTCTAAATTATGCAGCAAGTTTTCTTTTTTTAAGGTATTCCTTTGGATGTCTCTGAGTTGTTCTGGATCATGTGGCCTTCCTACATCGGCTTTTTTTTTTCCCATCTGGGCTACTCTTTGGGAGAAAAGATTGTTTTCCTTTGGTTCACAGAACGTTGTCTTTCAGAAATTGGGACTTCCAGGAAAGCCATGCCCTCATTTAGTACATTAATGTCCCATTACCATCCCTGAACCCCCCAGACCCTGCGCCGTGACGCTGCCTCCAGCTTGGCAGCCAGTGACATGTCCCACCAGTGTGCATCACGAGCCCTTCTCCGGGAAACCAGTGATCTCTCCATGTGCTGTGAGCCAACGACAACAAAATAGCGATGAGTAATGAGCAAATGTGACAGGGTAACTCAGGCAGTTTTCCCCCAGCATCTCTTCCAGGCGACCATGTCAGAGAGTGGTCAGTTGATCCCTGGTCATGGCACCAAGTTGTCTCTGTAACATTGTACAAAGGTTGAGCCTTTGCTCAAATACTTTCTTGTCCACAGTTTGTCTGCATTTGACAACAAAAAGTTGGGTTGTTTTCTTTTTTTTTTTAATCTCTGTGTAAAAATGACACATTCCTGAAAAATCCCTGAAGAGCTCTGCTAAAATATTGGTAGAAATGAGGGGCCCATTTCCATAGTCAGGCTACGAGTCTGAAAAAGTATGTAGCTCCTGAGATGGCTGGCAGCCTCAGTTTGCTGTTGGAATGTGTCACCTGAACGCAGAAGGCTTTTTTCTGAGCTTCAGATCCATTCCTTTCTTTTCACTGTTGTTTATCTCCAGTGCTGAATGCAGAGAAGGGGGGATAAATCACTGAAATCTCTGGTATTTCGTAGTTATATAAATGCATCCTTGCTGCAGTAGGTACTTGCATCTTGTGAATAGCTAATCACTGCTCAAACTGACAGCAGGTCAAAAGTGCACAGCGGCCATCTCAGTGTTTAAAAAATAAATAAATTGGAGATTCTGTTGACTCTGGTGTGGAGAAACGCACATCTGAACTCCCTGTTGTATGCATGAGGTGTTTCCTCATTTACCAGATGGAAAATTTTGGATGAACTTCCTGTGGTGACGCATCTCACATCAGAGCTCAGCAGATAATAACAGGGAAGGAGGCTGTGACTTGGGATTAGTGCTGTACATGCAGGGTCCTGTCTCAGTGGGACTTGCTGCACCAGTGATGTTGCAAAAATTGCAGGTGCCCAGAGCAAACACCACCAAAATGTGTAAACATCAGTGAGAATAAAAAGAAGAAAAAATTGAAGGAAAGAGATCCTTTTATATTTCATATTATCTTCCTTTTGTGGATAGCTGTCACACAGCAAGCAGAGCAGAAAGAAATCAGCAAACAAGTGGAAGGTGCCTTAGATGGGTGGACATAGGTGGCGCAGGCAGAGGGAGGAGAGAAAGAAGCCAAATCTGTGCTCGAGGCTCTGCAACGAGCCCTGCGCATGTCCGTGGTGGCAGGGTCAGGCCCCCTGCCCTGGGCAGTGGCCTTGCAGATGAGCATCCCAAACTTATTGAGGGGAGTGGGGACCTCCCGTGAGCTATGGGGAGGTCAAGGCTCTCCGCAGCCACCTCTGCTCCCTGCTGTGAAGGGCAGGTGCAAGTCTATGTGCTCTGTAAGGCGCTGAGCAGGTGGGAGTAGGAGGCTGTAAGGAGCCATTAACTGCTGGAAATCAGTTGACTCAGAAAATAACGAAATGTAATAATGAGAGACAGCAAAAACTCCCAGGAAGTAGGAGCGCAGTAAAAAATGTGCACTATTTCTCCGAAGGAAAGCAGTGAAAGCCTCACTGCCTCTGACAGGAAGGGGACATACTTCACCAGGGTAATGTTAGGTTGTGTAGCAGGTCTTTTCCGTCTCCGATTCTGGAGATCATGCAGCCAGGCACGTTAACTATAATTAAGCAAACCATCAGGCACCATTTACCTAGGGGTGTGCCTTGGCTGCTCTGCTCTTCCCAGCATGATGCAATTGCCTCCATTAGGCACAGCTCTTTGAGCACAAGCATCCGTGACTCATCAGAGGCTGTCTACCTGTCTGACTGCTCACAGACTCAATTAAACACTGTCACGGAGCAAAACACAGCGTCCATTTACACTGTGGCATGCCATGGCAGCCTGGTGCATGAAGTTACCTTGTAAAGGTGCCTGGTCAGGACCATGGGGTGTGTGGTGGCACCCTCCTGCGTGTGCACATGGAGAGATAGATGTTGCTCCAGCACTTTACTGACAAAATCAGGCTTTGTAAAAAATATTGCTCTCCCTAAAAAAAAAAAACAAGAAGAAAATAAACAGAATGGAAGCACGCTAAATACTGTCCTTTTTAAAGATCTGATCCCTACTTGCTCTGAATTTAATGCTGGTCTTTATCAGTGTCTTTTTTAATGTTGCACACTTGGACTGCTGAACGGCAGAGATCCCCAGTGCAATGTAGGGGATGGTGTTAAGACTCTCGCCTAATACTTGAGACGCCTTGGTTTTATTCCCTGCTCTGATGGTCTAATCCCAGATTCATCCCAGCTAAATTTAGGCACTTAACCACTCTGCCTGAGGTAGGAGCTTTGCTTCATTTCCGAAGAAGGCAGGGGTGATGCTGGGCTGTGGTCTCTCTGTGCCTTATATTTCTCAGAACCTGGGGAGGGGGCTGAGGATGTCGGGGAAGGGCTGGGAAAATATGAAAAGACTGGAAAAGAAGAGGCACTACTACCAGGCACTGAAGTGAAGGACTAACCATCAGGTAAAAGCCATCAAATTTGGTCTCTGAAGTAGATGAAATTGTCTTTATGTCAGAAAAGGGTAAAGAGGAGGAATGTGTTGAGGGTTGCCAGGCATGTTGATACAACAGAAATGGGGAGCAGGGCAGGAAGCATTTATTTAGAGACCAACCCAGTTTGTTTCTTTATGCACCAGTGCTGTGTACCAAGTAACTCCTCTGGATTTAAACAATGTCAGACTTCCCTTACGGGCTTGTCGGGCCAAAACTTGGATTCTCTGTAATAATTTGAAAACAAGGTCACAGGCCAGCTGCTATCTTTCCATAGACCTCTGGAAGAGGTTGGGAGGATGGGGTGAGCCATGTTGAGGGAAAAAAGGGGTTCACAGAGATGCCAGTAACAGTACCACTTGGTACATCAGCATACACTTGCAAGTGCCCTCATGAAAGAGAAGAAATGGTAAACTGGCAGATGTCGTGACAATTGTTTTTCATGGGTGCATACAAGGGTCAGAGCAGACGTGGTATTTAAGAGACTATCATATGTGGCTAGATGTCATCATCAGAAGGTGTAGAGAAGAAATCACTGGAATCCCGTAAGCGGATGTTAAGGTACTGCAGCTGGCTTTTTTTGTTTGGGGAGTGTACACCAAGCATGTTATTACGTGACTGCAGTAAAGAGCAGTGGACTCTAATGACCATAACAAATTAATCCTTACAAAAGCTCTATGAGTAGTAGCATTATTATTAATGTTGGCAAAAGTCTTTAAAGGCAAAGCATGAAGTAAATGCAAGGTGTTTACATTAGCGTTCCAGACATTTGATAAGGAACAGCCCCATGGAGATGCACTTGCTCCCACCATCTCCTCTGGAGCATGTCGCAGATGAGGAATGGACAAAGTGTCGTGCTGACCCTGAGGATGACGGTTGACTTCTAGCAAATGTCATCCTATGTCCTGTCATAGCTTTGTTGTGGCTGTTGATACTGCTGGTTTCCTTCATTTCTGCAACAGGAAGCCTGGGGGACAGCAGGGTGCCTAAAGTGCCTCTTATCATTTGCATCTTGGTGGATTTTGGCTTTACTATGCAAAATAGCTTTATATAAAACAAATTACAAGAAGGTATCTCTTTCTCCTAAAGCTGTCACTCTAAATAGGAAAGACAAAAGGAAAGATGTGTAAAAGAGTAGAAAAATTAAACATGCCTGGCATCTTCCCTGTGGCAGACCAGTAATCCAGAAACCACGCCAAAAGGCTGGCTGTCTTCCTCTTGCACTGTCACTATTCTGTTTCTCTACATTTCTAAATTTTTTTTTTACTGTTTGGTTATTTCTTTCCCATTCCTAGCATGAGTTGCCTTAAAGTCTTGTTGTTGGGTTGAGAGTAAAACCAAATTCAGAAGAAAGTTTCTACTTAGTGACACAGCATGTGAAACTTCCCACGAGCCTGTGACACTCAATGAAGCCTCCATCTCAGGGGAGAGCTGTGCTTTGAGCAACCACAGGAGGTATTGCCCTGCTCCTGAATTGCTAGATTTTTCCCCTGCAGAGCAAATCATAAGCATCTTCTTGAAGCCTGACAGGTGAAGCAGGCATCCTGCTAGTCAGTGTTGTTATCCAGTCACCCCGCCAGGCAACCGCATCCTGAACACTTCACACTGCTTTAACTTGGTCAATTAATTGGTGAGAAGTGCACGTTAAAATTAACCCTCAGCTTCCTGAGCTGCATTTTATGAAATAGAGATGCTTTGGGGAGCTCTGATCTGTGGATGTAGGGTGTAGGGGGCAAACACCTAAGAAATCCATTTTTAGTAACAGTGTGTATGGTTTGGTCTGTGTGAGAGAGTCATCGTTTCTGTAATGATTTTGAAAAGGCCATTCTGCTGTCCTTCTCCCTGCTGTGGGTCCCCAGGTTTTATTTTAAAAGTGGGATAAAATAAGTTGCCAAGGCCTGGGGTGACTTGCCCAGCATACCTTGATGGGTCATTTGGTCAAGCAAAGCGGGAGCAGATGTGTTTTGTTAGGGCACCCACTGCCCCGGACAGGCTGGTGTGCTGCTCAGTCAATGCTGCTTGGGAAAAGTGGTCTGCAAATGCTCGAGAAACATGGTGGAGGTGGACCTTATGAAAAGCAACTGTAAAAGAGATGAGGGATACTTCTATTTTATTTGTTTACTCATGAGTTCCCAAGGTGGTGGTGTGGCCAGAAGTGCTAATGGGGTTGTCTGAATGTGGATTCAAGGGAAGCTCAGGAGGTTTCAGTCCAGGGCAGGGATGCCATCGGAGTGGGAGATGGTTTAGTCTGGGAACGAAGGCGTGTGAGCGCTGGAAAATGCCAATCAAGCCGCTCAGCTTTTGAATGGTGGAATGAAGGGAACTGGAAGATTATAAGCACTTCCCTGGGAAATAACACCCTCAAGCCTGGACACACACCCTGTGACATTCAACGAGCTGTTAACCAGGTGGCTTACCAAGTTCTGTGGTATGTTCCCCATCACTGGGAGTTTTTGAAAACATGAGTTGAGTTTTCACTAACAGAGATGTGTTTAGTTCAAACTGGCATTAATTCAGGGAAGCCCTCTGGCCTCTGTGATAAAGGATGTCAAACCGGATAGTTGTGCTAGTCCTCTTTTGATTTATGAATTTATTAACAAGTTCTCCAAATAGTATGTTCACTGGATATTTTTCCCAGATTGCAAAAGAGGTTCTGAGTGATTGTAAAAATTTGTTGTTGTGATCAGCAGTTTGCCCTGGTTTTCAAACAGGAATGCATTTTCCTCTTGATACGACTAACTTCCACCCCCTCCTCCTCACCCCCGCCCCACTTTGTGAATTGGTTTCCAATTTCAAATACTTAATAGAAGGAATCTTCAGTGGTTTATATTCTGGGCAGAATTCATAGATTGCAAACTTTTTGTGATCCATTTTATTGCAGCAAGATTCTTTCCAGAAATGTACTATGTGTTGCTGTTTTGCGACTGGGACATGTGGTAACTCCACTTCAAGAATGAGTCAATGCCAGATTCCACAATACATTTCTATGTTGTCATCCGTATAGAGGAAAATCAGAAACATCTGTCCTCTTTTTTTAATTCATTGAAAAGAAATATTACAAGCACAAACTAGTATAGGTAGTAGAAGTTGATGCACAAGAGTGGAATAAAAAGAGCCATGTGGAAGCATATTCTGGAGTTTATTAATAAAAAAGACAAATCACTAGCCATTATTTACTGGTAATAAACAGTGATGTTTAATATTCTGCATCTCTTTAGGAGTCATCACGGCTCATCTTGTGACCATGTGTCTATGTGGAAGGTTATTATCAGCTTTCAGACTCTGAAATCAATTGCAATTTTTCAGCTTTCTTGAAGCTTGCAGCTGTGTTTTTAAATTTTCACTCAGATTTCATATTTTAGGAGTTCTTTTTTCTTTAAGAATGTATTTATTTCTGTGTCGCTCCTTAGACCCTCCTTGGACCAGGTATCTGGTCACCAGGACACATGCTTCCCTTCTGTTCACATTTTGTAATGCCATAGGCAGTTGCAGCCAGGCAGAGCAGCTTCAGCATTACTGTACAGAAAATTGTTCCAGGCACTAAAAGCTAAAATTGGAAAGATATTACTGGTGGGTTAACATAAAGAAAAAACAATGCACCTTGCTTGAAGAACAACAGGCAGAAAGAACAGCTCTTTAGACCTTGTTCGATCCAAATTTTTCTATAAGCTCACAGTCACCCCCCTCAAGAAAGGCAGCAAAGTTACTGTCACTTTTATCATGCTGGGGTGTATCAGCTCCATGGGATAAACTTAGCAGCGTTCTTGCTCTGAATACTTGGAAAGCAGCCCTTTATGTCTCAGTTTTCAGCATTCCTGTAGATTAGGAATAGTCTATCTCTCTTTTTTCACCCTTCATAATTTGTACAGAGAGAGATCACTTTCCCTGAGTGCTTGTTGCAGTTATTTTTTTGGAAAACAGCATGCATTTTTCCAAATGCTGTTGGCTGATAACATGACAAGAATATACCAGTGCTATTCCCTTAGATTAACAAATCTCAGTCTAAACAAGATTGAGAGAGCAAGGGTTGAGTGAAATATTTTAGTTCAAACTTCTTTAATGAACGTAGGCAGCAATTCAATACTCTTTGAAAAGGCTGGCTTTATCACAGCAAATTATTTCTACTGGGGGAAGGTAGGACATAGTTTTAAAAGCCTCTGCATTACCTTAAAAATACCAACAAAATATTTTATAACTAAGAATTATTTTGTTTCAAAATTCTCTACACATTTGAATACGAATATTTCACCCTCCTGACTGAAATGATTTTTTTGGTTTACTGAAAACTTTGGAAAATAACCATTAATTTTTTTAGCAGAACTACCAACACTCCAGGTAATCAGTCACATGCATCACTCCTTGGCCTCACACTTATATCACTGTCAAAATTACGAGGAGGTATATATTGTAATGATGCTGAAATATTTTTTCTGTTTTGTTTCTAATTTTGATTGGGTAGGATTTGTCCTCTCTGGTACTTGCTCCCATGCAATTTTTGTGACCCTGCTGCCTTTGTGCATGCTCCTGTAACTAAAATGTAGGACACAGTGCTACAGGTTTTTCTAAAGACCAGAAAGGTAATATTATGCAAAAAGTATTATTCAGATGCAATGGATAATTTACTTGGAATTTCTACTTTATATATGCCCTGCCCTCTTTCTAATACCTTCTTAGGTACCCTCTACTTGTGCATGGAGACTGCCCGAGCTGGCATTACATCTCCCTTGCTCTTATGGCAATTTTAGTTGTCAGTGATCATGACAGGAACAGACAAATTGAAATCGAGCGGTTGTAACAGTTTCATGAGGATTCAACAAGACGGGAATGTCAACAGTACGCTAGCTTGCTTTTAGGAGCACTATCAATGCGCCCTTTATCGTGTGGGAACAGTTGTGCCTTTGTTTTGGTGGCGTTGTTTTTTGGAAGATAAGTGAATAGGAGACCATTGATACTTTTTTTTTCTTTCTAGCCAAATCTCATGTGTCCTTTGCCTGGCACGTCTCTCTCTGAAGCGTAAAAATAGTGTGCCGGTTTGCTTTTTACATATTTGAGGAGCCAAAAAGGGGGGAGGAGCAGTGAGTACCAACACTGTTGGTACTAATGACTAATTTTATTCTGACACTCAGCAAATGAGTCTATTCCCTGGCAAAGCCAGGGAGCATCACTGCTAGGTTCTCAAGCCCTTAACAACTAGACATGTGTTGGCGAAGGATGAGATAATTTCCAGATGATGGGTGGCAAGTGCCGTGAGAGTAACGGTGGCTGGTGGTGGGAACGTTCTCCTCACAGGTTGTTACCACAGTTGTCCTCAGTAGACGTCTGAGGTAGGTCCCATGGAGAGAAAGAGAAGGGGAGGTGGAGGAAAACAGTGAATTACTGAAAAAGTCTGCTCTGCTTGTTCATATTTTTTTCATTCAGTTCTCCCTTTGGTTGTAACAGCCCAGACTTTCCATGACAGATGGCTTATTGTTTCTCTCCTGTAAGCTGTTAAGAAATTTCTGAGCAGAAACATGCAGTTTTACTTTCAGAAAGGCACTTTGCAACATCCAGGCTCTGGTTGTGAAGGACCCGAGCCCTGGGTCACGTAGGATATAGGGAGAAAAAAAGCAGCGGGTCTTAATGTGTAGTATCCAAAAATAAGCTTGCTGCTTCTCCTAGGTGCTCTTCGATTTTAGTCTGGGATTCATAAAACATAATGACTTCCAGGTATTGCCAATATTAATACATAAAAATCATTCTTTTGTGTATTAGAGTGTTAGTTTAAAGCAATGAAAAAAAATACTGGAAATATCATCTTCCTGTAGAAAAAGTCTATTTCAGGTTTATAGGCCATATGGCCACATAGTGAGAAGAAGCATGGCATCTTCAGAAACATCCATAACAAAACTTATCCTTTTGTAGAGTAACAAATTTAAGTAAATTTAATTCAATCTTTCAGATGGGATTTATTCAAGTAGTTATTACAAAACTGTGTGTGAATATAAAGACATCATCTTTATGAAAATAAAACAAAACATAAAAAGTATTTCAGCTTGGATATTGGTCAAGATCTGGTCTATAGCTACAGCAGCAAGTGGGTGGCTAGACCATCAGAGACCCTAAAATACAGCGTCAGAGAAGGTACACTACATTAGGAATGGTTATTTTAAATCATCGAATACATGGTGTGGAAATTTCTGTCAGAATTCTTTATACCATAATGTAAGACAAAAGTTTGGCTCTGGCTGTTTCAGTTTCAGCGTAATATTTTTCTGGATGTGGTATCACTTTAAAGCTCATCCTGTGGCTTTAATTTATCACATGAAAGCTGACTAATCTTTATGTATATTTGTGAATATTGCAGCAGGCATAAAATAACATTGTGCTTAATAACAAGTTATTCCTTTATTTGTTTTGTTTAAAGATATAATGAATCTTGCAGGCCAGGTTTGATTAACAATAAATTTATTTGCAGTTCTCATGCATATCCAGTATCTTACAGAAACACGAAGAAGGTACTGGAAAAAGCCATAACCATGTGCGGACTTGCAGAAGTAAACAAACCTTAAATTTTTACCTAAAGACTAAAAGAAAATGTGTTGTGCCTCTGGCCTATCATTCGAAAGATTTGGTGACATTCCTGTAAATCCAGAAAAACCTTCCAAACGTGGACCTGTAAGAAGGGAAAAGGGAGAGTAAAAAATAAAAACAACGCCAGCAAACAGGCAACTCTTGAGCGGGTTGATGTAGATGCAAGGTCCTGAATGAATGCAGAACAGGACGCCTAAGCATGTAAAGCCAGATCATGAAAAGTGCTTCTGAACCTAAGGCTCCTTGTTTCCTCCCAGAAATCCCTCGGCATTTTTCAAGCCCCTCACAGTAGCTGAGACCCTGCCTCCATCGCAGTCAATGGGGCACTACCCTGACTCAGCTGGGGCCAGGTTTACACTCACATGCTCGTGCTAAAAGTAATGCTCAAAATAAGAAGAAATAATGTTCCCAGTCACGTTCTGGCTCAGTGTTAGACCTTTGAGTGCTGTAAGATCCTTTGACATTTTCTGTTTTCCTATGAAGACCCATCACCTGATAAACCTTGGGGTTTGGGGGTTTTTGTTTGTTTGTTTTTCTTTAATGATTACTGTATCAACTTCCCCAGATTTGAATGAAATAAGGAGAGGTGCTTTGGTGACCAAATTCTTATTAACTATTTAAATGTGGTCAGGGAAGGGAGTAGGACTTGCATTCAGCAAATGAGCTCAAGCTCACAAGCTCTTATTTTATTCCCTCTTTACTTGGAGCTGCATATCAAGGATGATTTATTTGCAAATGAATTACTTTAATAATAGGTTTTGGGTTACACAGAACATAGACGATCTTGATCCCATCTCTGCAGCTGTAAAAGTAAGAGCATGGGTGTGGTTGCCTGGTGGCTGGCCAGGATGATACAGTTCAAGGGGGCGGATAAAATAACATTTACACTTACAGTAACTGTTTAAAAATGTAATTTGAGTTCTGCCAAATCCTTCAAGTTCATTTTGGGAATCCAGTTCGTTAGGGTCGCCAACACTCAACTCTTCTCACCCTAGTTTTTGCAAGTTATCTTCTGCCAGATGCATTTTGTTGCAATAGTCTCGTGGCATGTGAGGTTCCACCAGCCTTGCTCTGCAAATGTTTAGGTGAGACGCTTCTATCTGACAGCCCTGCCCAAGCAAGCAGTGACTGAGCCTGGCCCATGAGACAGCATGGAGGGGGAACGCAATCCCAGAGGAAATGTTCCACTTACAGTTCTGTTTGTATCTGCTGCAGCAAATGCTCCCAAGCCAAGCAAGGTCAGGCATTTGTTGGATCCTCAAGGAAGCATGTGGTGGAGAAGATGAAGGCTTGGAAACTGGCTCTTGTCCTTCTGAGCTGGAATTGCAGAAGTGCTCCCAAGCAGTGGGGACCGTGGGTACCAGGCATCTTGTCTAACGAAGACATAGAATGAGGTCTTGATCACTTTGCAGTCTCATAGCTGCTTTTTAAAAGGGGGCAAGTATTGGCTTGCCAGATCATTCCAACTGGAATAAGCTGCATTCCTCCTGTGGCAGCACCCTGTTGGAGGACATGAGGCGATCCTGCGCCATGGCTGGCACAGGCTGCAGAGCTTTGCCATGTTGAGTCCTTGCAGCCCTACCCTGCGTCACTGCTGCACCGAGCAGTGCAGCCGGTCGCGAAGTGCTGTAGCACTCCTGAATAGAAAGTGCAAGGCATTATTTATGGCTAGGAATAAGAATTGCTTCCAATGGCATACTCTGAGCTGTGCTTAGCTGTGTAGGTTCATGGATTATAGTCTTTTGTTAGACAAAGAACCCAAGCAGGGTAGTGCTTGGGCTGCTAGAGCAAGGAAAAGCATTTTGAAGAGTTTGCAGTCTCTGGCTGATTGAAGACCCATGTTCGCAGCTGGTCTATTCAGCCCACTTTTTAGGATTACTCATGGAGTCCTCGCTGACACCAACCTATTGCATGACAGCATCCATGACTGATGGATGTCTACCGTTGCTGTGCCACACTGGGGAATGGTTCACAGAGCTTAAGACCTGAGGGACCACTCTCTGCCCTGTTCACATTAGGCCATCATACTTCATCCACTTTGGCTAAAATATGGTTTTTTCAGATCAGCATCTAGTGTTGAACACATAAGAGATGTAGAATCAGCTTTTTGGTGACTTGTTCACATGGTGAATTATTGCCTTCGCTTGTTAAGAAAAAGTCAACATTTCTGCCTTGAATTTGGCAAGCTTTTTCAGATTAAAAAGGTGTTGTGTTTTTTTCAGATTACAGAGCACTCTTAGTCCCAAATACCTTTTCTTAGTGAAGGTACATACATGTCCACACTGTCATCAAATCAGCCTTATTTTGCATCTGGCTTCTGCAGTGACAAGATTTGTGATCTTCCCCTTTCGTCCATCAGCTTCTCTTACCTAACATATTTGGAATACTTTGCTGATTTCAAACAAATTTGAAAGAGTGTAGAAGTCTCAAAGAAGAGAGTTCACACTGTTGAAAAATTGGCCTGGGTAGAGGAGAGAGACTCAGAGAAGGGAGAGCTCAGCTGACACTCTGTTTGGCAGCACAGGGCCAGCTGGTCAGTGTGAATGTATTTACATGCTACCTGCAGCGTGCGTCATCTCATGTCTAGTAGAGGGGTCATAAGAGACATGGAAACTAGGGAGAGTTTTCCTTCAGTTTTGTTTCCCTCAAACTCGTTTCCACCAAAAATTGATATGAATTCAGGTGTCAGGAATTCTGTTGTTCATGGAATATTTTCTTTTTTATAAAATGAATTGGTTTTCACTCGTTAAGCTTTTCAGTAAATGACATTTTCTTCTGCCCTCAAGTCCTCTGTGTCTTCTTGTCTTTCCCTTTTGCCCTCTCCAGATTTTTCAGCACCTAAAGCATGAGTATCAGACTGTATGTAGAGGTCTATTATTGGTCTTAACAGTGCCTTATTCACACCTTTACTTTCTTCTGTCTTCAAAACCTTCCAACTTTTCTTGCTGCAGCTTTGAAATGTAAATATTGCTTATCTGTCATGAACCCCAACTAGTCCTTATAGCTGATGATTGCTAACCCAGTGCCTACCCAGTTCTGCAGACAGAAGCTGTGTTTCCTGTTCCTGACAACACGGCCGTGCTTGGCTCTGGTATAATGTATGGATTTTTCCAGATCACTCTATATGGCCACCATGGTATTCTCAGCACTGCAACAAGCTCTTAGTCATCTTAGTCTTAACTGATAATTATTTTGTATTTACCTTCACTGATGTAAAATGCCATGGTACCCCTTTCCAACAGAACACATAAACACCCTGCAACGTAAGAGAAGTGAACAAAAGACATTGGATCATATATGAGAGCTATCAATTACATCATTGATAAACTGCTTATAAGATAGCACCGAGGACAATGTAACAAACAATCTTTTAGAATAAATCTGCTCAGCTTCCATGATCCACTGATCTCCAGTAATTCTGAAATAGGGAAAAAAGTGGTGACTTGCCTGAGGTCCTACATGCATGGTGCCAGATGGTCATCATTGTCCTCAGAAACATTGCATGTAGACTTTACGATCATATAACTTTGCATTTAATTTTATTTTGAATTACATTTCCATTATCAGGAGAATATTTTTAACAAGCTTAGGTTCAATGAAAGCCATTGGATATACCACTGTGTAGACACGAAAATCCTCTCAGAATAGATCTAGATTGTTTTTCCTTTAAAAGTTCTGAAACTGCATTTTTTTATGGGGAGCTCGGGCATTCATTGTTAAAGGAAATTCATTATAAAAATCTTCAACACCTTTAAATAAGGTGTGAATATTTCTTTTTCTCTTCACAAGTTTTTATTAGAGCCTTGACCAACTTTAAGTGATTCAAACACTGAAACTTCCATTCAGTATCAGCCCAGCATTTATAGAATCATGCAGCCAAAAATCTGGAAGACACTGAATAAACCATACCCCAATCTTTACTCTATTTAATCAGGCTGCTGAAGGAAACATGACACTGTAAAATTGTTTAGACATTCAAATAAGTGAAAATTAATTGTGAGTAAATTTTCCTATCTCCATTCACTAAACGAATTCAATCCGCAGTGCTTAAGGTATCATTTGAAGCGAGCATTTAGGAGTATATTGTTTTAATTAGGACATGGCAGTTTCAAATACAACTTTTGAATCCAATCCAGGATTTTCAGTGTATGCAGAGTGTTTCCAAAACACACTTTTAAATATTTGAGCTTCAACTCTTGTTTTAAGTACTGCAGTTTGATGAGCTGTTCTAGTCTGGGGCTAGTAAACAAGCCTAGAACTTGCTGGATTTCTCCCAGCAGAAAAATTTTCGTCCACTTACTACTAACGTTGTCTGGATTTGTCAAGTCTGTCCTGCAATCTTTGTCTCCAGGATAACATGCAATGCAGTCACCTCATGGAAACATGGAAAGATTTTCAGTTGTAATAATAACATTAAAGTGAGCTTTTTGTGAAAAATCTTCCTTGTGGCTATAAAAGAGGTCAGCTTCCCTGAAGGTAAATTTTCACAGCAGTCTGCAAGATTTTTGATGTATCACCCCTGCTGAATTTTAATAGGGATAGAGTGCTTGGTTTTGCATGTAGTAAAGATGTTTGGTCTACATCCAGATCATGGGTCTGTTTTTTTTAGCTTCCCAACATACAACAGCTGTACAGGTAAGAGCAAACTAGTATGTGTGCGGATACAGGACAGCACAAAAATGCCAGCTTTTGAGATTATGTTCCCCATGGATTTCATTGATCGAAAAAGATCTTCTCATCCAGATGCAACATTTTTCTGCTTGTTAAGGGGATGTGCAGACATCTGCACATGAAGTTATTCCATGTTGTGCTTAGGCTGAAACATTTCGTGCAGTTAGAGAGAGAGATGCTTTTTAATATTTTTTCATATGTTTTGTTTGTTTTGGTCATTTTTAAACTTCTTTTCTTCCTGTACTCTTCTCTTGCTTTTATCAGCCCAACACATCCTAACATGTTCAACTTAAATAATACTTCACAAAAAAAAAAAGCCCTTTTTAACACCGTACTAGGTGAGATGTTGCATTTTGAGAAGCTCTGTATTTGTCAAGACTTGCAGAGATTTTTATTTCTGAAGGGTCTAAAGAGCTTGTCAGGTGCAGACAACACTATGGATTGGTGCATGTGAGCATGGCAGGCACTTCGTCACATGTTTATCCACAATTTTTTTTTGACAAAAATCTGCTAAGACACCTGCTGTCCGAGCCACCAGATCCCTTCTTCTAGGCAGGAGATGCTGGTCCCTTCTGCTTTTCTTGGCACCTCTAAAAATACCTGGAGACCACACAGTGTCTCTGTGTTCTTGCTGCACTTACTGCAGGGAAGAGTGGTCGGTTCATGGTCACAGCTGGGCTTTTTGAACCCAGGATTGCTTTATCCCCTGAAGATATTGTGATGATGTGTGTGTCACTCCATCAAAAAGTAGATGGGTTTTGACACAAACACACACACAAAGTCTGACCAGACAGGCCCAGCGTCAGGGGTCTGGAGGTGGGTACTGGAGGGAGCTGGAGAAGGGGGGAAGGAGTAATCCGAGCTGCAAGGAAAGCTGAGAAACGGAGCTGAGTCACAAGTTTCTGACAGATCCGCCTCCAAGTTTCACAGGCGTTCTTTCCCAGCAGGGCGGTGGGCAGCAGGGCTCACCCTGAGAGCTGTGCAAAGTCTCCCTGGCTGGCTGAGGAGTCTTGCTGGCTGGAAGGGAGAAGACATTTCTGGTTAGTCTTACTCTGGCTGACAAGATCGCTACTGTACTGACTTCTTGTAGCTGTAACAAAGTCCTTTCATCCTGCAGAGGGGATGTAAGATCTGATCTCTGGTGGACTGCGTTTCTCCTCTTGGTGTGCTTTGTGTAAAAAGTCAGGAAGATTTTCCTTGTTTTTTCACTGCGGTGCTGCTAGCCTGGTTGTTACACAACACTTTTTAAGAGCTATTCAAAATCTCAGCTGACTAAAGCGGGGGGAGAAAAGCCTGTTTCAGATTTTGCCATACAAAATATTAAGTTTATCCTTCATTAGATAAAAAAAATTAAAATCTTTGTTTTAATGTGGGTTGTCTAACAGGGGAATTCTCCAGGTTTCCAAATTTACAAAGTGCTCTTCCTGAGTGGTTAACTGTTCCCACATTTGTAAAAAGGAGGGGAGAGGAAATTGCCAAAGAGGTTTTGAAAATTACCCTGGACATTAATGGCTGTTTTCTGTTACTTTTTTCTTGTTCTAATTCTAATAAAGGTTTCTCAAGTCACACTGCTGTGCCACTCTCCTCTAAACGTCTGCCATGGAAAGAAGAACAATGTTGGGAACACTTGTATGGAGTTGGTCTGTTTTGCATTGCAAAGCAATTTTGTATCATAAAGCTCTGGACCAGGTCTTTGCCTCCATCATTAAACACGAAGGGACAGAAACTCAGCTGGTCTACGCTGGCTTAGGTCCATGGATTTCACTGCTGTGAACAAGTTAAAGATTTCACCCTTTGCAATAAGATTTCTCCTTATGAGATTTATTTTCCTTTGGTTATGTAAACAGTCCCTGTAATATATAAAAAAATTGTATCGATTCAGCCTTGGTAAACTCATGGAAGAAATTGTGTGCGAGGCAAATTGCAAAAGCAAACATGGCTCTAGCTGCAGCAGTCTGCAAGTGGCAGGACAGCACCATACCATGTGGCGCTCTGCTCGCGGTTTGCCCACGTGGCTGGGGTAGCTATAAGCTAAGTTAAACATCTGCTTGGAGAACGTGCAGGTAATTTAATACTAGCTTAAGCCTGCATATGTAATAAAACATGTCCCTCTCCTCTGTGCCGCCTCTCAGCAGCCCCCAGGCAGGTTCCTGGCAAGTCCGGAGCTGTGGCTCAGCCATCGTGGCACCATGGCACTGGCCCTGCCTGGCTCCTGGCCACCGTGGCAGAGGTGCTCCCACCAGCCAGGCATGGTGAGGACTGAGCTGGTGACAACTGCAGCAGTGGTGGTACCCAGACCCTGCTGCAGCAGCATCACTGCTCACACAGCTCCAAAACCAAGGCAGCCTGCTGCTAACAACCCTGTGCTAGGAAAGCCGACTGATTTATTTATGAGTTTATATCAACCAGTCATGAAGTGTTAGCTAAAAATAACAGAAGGGCCAGCCTTGCAGGCTGGTGGCAACCACCTTTGTCATCTTGTCAGAGATGGAGCTTCATTTTGATTCCTGCTTTGCAGCTCTGTGAGCTGACAGACGGCCACATTTTTAGATGCATGAAGATACCAAAAGTTGAGGACAAAAGCAACAAGCTTCTGAATACCCAGCTTGGCATTTACTTATACCATCAGGCTCCTCAGTCCCTTCAGAAATTTCCCCCTAACATTCTCATGCAGTTACCCATACAGGAGATGGGTGCTCCTCTTTATAGGACCCTTTCTTTATGGGGCCTGATAATTTTGCTGGCTTCTGGAGGATTTTTTTTTTGGTCCTATTCCATCTGTCTTTGAAACCCAGCCCAGCTGGGTTGCAGTAGCATGGAGAGTCCCAGCAGAGTGCTGTAGAGCAGTCCTGAGGCTCTGAGGTCTCTGCTGAATGGCTGGAGGGTATGCAGGCATGACATCCTGGAGTGGAATGGACAGATGATTAGCCTTCAAAAAAGAAAAGTAGAAAACATGAAAAATCATTATTTTGGATGGCAAGCCTACTCTGAGGCTCTTTGGAAGGGATGAGGTGGTGGCTGTAGAGGTTGTTATTCCATGAGCTAAACCAAGGAGGCAGGAAGCTCCCATCAATTGCTTTGTGGTAGAGTCCTCAGACTGAGTTTCCACCTCATCCTGTCTTTTCTAGCAAAGAAGAAAAATGTGCATCCTTTAAAGTGGTAATTTGGAAAAAATATAAGCAAAGTCTATGTAAGCAAGCACTGGAGAAGTGCTGCCTCTTTTTGGCTTGGAGTGACTGTTTTTCTATGCATGGTCTTCTACACTGTCAGCAGGAACAGTACACCCTGCTGGACAGGACAAAATCCTGGACAAAAATCCAGCCTGGAGTCAGAAAAAGGAAACCAGTTTAGGAATAAACAGTACCGGTAGGTCTCAATGGTGCAGTCATTCTGCTGCTTATTACGGGGGTTTTCTGGTGCTCATTGTAAGTAATTCATGCTCGAAAGTAACTGCATAGGCTGGTAATTCTAGCCACCAGCCGAGATCTCCTGCTCCCCATATAAAAGTGGTCTTTCCCCAAGATACAGAAGTTTTGCTTTTCACAATTATGTACTGGAAGGAGAAACAGTCTTGTTCAAGGTTGGTGGGAATAGTTATATTCCCAAAGAGATCAGGAAAAGAACTATACTGGCATGGTCCAAACAGTGAAGTATCCTTGCTTCTCTTGGGCTCAGTGCAGTGCAGTAGGTGGGTGAAACCTGGGGACCTCAGGGAAAAAGCCCTGAGCAAGGCCTAGGCCAGGCCAGGGACTCACACTGGGGAAGGGGATGTTTAAGTGACATCTGTAGGAGGCACCAGAGTGTATACAGTTCCACCTCGCCATTACTCTATTTACCATTGCTCTCTGGTGCATGTGGTGGTGTCTTCTTCTGTGGTGCTTGGAGGACCGGCTATCCCCTCTACTCACCCTAAATAAAGTGGCATTACTGCATTTTTCTCCTTTTCTATATAGAAATTGTATTGTCTGTTCTTTCCTTCCTCCTGTGTAAGGAGGGAGGAGGGAAGATTTTTTTTAGAAATAGAAGATTTTAAAAAGAAAGGCCAGCATAAGAAAAATGGCTTATGTTTTTCCTTCTTGGACTCTAATTACCTGAAAGCAACTCAAGCTTTCCTTCTCCTTCAGAGCCCAGGTCCTATTCTCCAGCATCCCAAAGCACTGCTGGTACAGCGCTTGGGTGCACAAAGGTTTGCAGGGGTATCTGCTTTCTGCTAGCCCACCAAATGCAAAAACTTGTAGAATTAAGAAGGCTGAAAGAAGGAAACCAGGGCATGACTGAAGCTGATAGGTATGCCTGTGAACAAGGCCTCTGGCTGCTGCCTTACTTACTGTACCTGGCAGCACTCAGACAACTTTGCCTTGATACTGCATTCCTGAGATTAACGGATGCTATGTAAATGCCCTGTGCAAGCTTAAACCACCACACTGTATGGTGTACAACAGTGTTTAACACTCAAGGGCTGCTTACCTTCCTTCTGAGATATTTTTAAGTTGGTACACTGATTTTTGCATTTTGGTGCTGGGTCTGTTTTTAAAAACCACCCAAATGTGGAACCCATTGAATAGATAAGCTGGAATCTGTTTGCAGTTGATGGAATGAGTTAGTTGAAAGGACTGGGGTTTCTTCCTTTCATTACCAAGCTCTTTCAGATAAGGCAATATCATCTTAAAAGCTCTTTAAGTAAACAACCAAATAAAATATTTTAAATGAAGGACCTCATAAAAAGTCTAGAGAGGCTCATTTTCTTTCCTTTCAATTAATCCTAGAGAGTTCACCACAGAAGTTACCTGTTTTGATGTAAGTTGCCTGGAGAACAAGGCACACGTGCAAGCTCAAGCTCAGTCACTTCTCTCACGTACACATGTGCAAACCTGCAGTTGCACAGGGAGTCCACAGACAAAACCAGACTATTATGACCGTATATGAGCACAGGTTTTGGTCACAGAACTTTTCAGTTTTGATTCCTATGTGACATCATCTATGGTTCTGGGAACTAGTTTAATGGGTTACTTATTTAAGGAACTTCAGTAAAGAACTCACAATGGCAACATTAATTCAGATAATTTACTGCCGCCTTCTGCAGAACAAATGGACTCAGTGAATTTTTATTTTAGCTCAAGCTCTTTTTAAAGTCTGATCAAATAGTTTGGGAATGTCGAGTTCCACATATGAGATGTTGGTTGTGACCAATTAGAAATACATAATGCTGTTTCTGTTCTTATTTTGGGTAAACTCACTATTAAGCCAAGGAGAGGCTTGTAGGTCTCTGAATGTCTTGGTGCCAGCACATATTAATTTGTAGTTTCCTCACATCACCATGACCGTGGAAACATAGACTAAGTCTAGCCTATAAAATTCTTTCACCAGCATTGTTATGCAAAGCGTTCTACTGGAGATGCAGCTCCAAGGTCCTTACATTAACTTGGCTTCTTTTCCTTCTCCAAACCAGGGTAAGTTCTACTGCTAAAAACATTATTTATAGCTGTGTCTACACCAGGGCTAGTCACTGCACAAGAGCTCTCCATAACGGAATATATAGCCGGGTACCCTATATTCAGAAATGGGCAGTAACAAAAGCCATTGGAAGGTATAAAAGAAATGATGCATGGAGTGCCTGAGGGCACCTTCAGGAACCTCTCCAGGTTTGGAAATCCTGAGCCACAAGTTGAATATAAGTTATTATGCTTAAGATATATAGAAGACTAATGTTCTGTGGCTCTCATCAGTTTATTTTTTGATCGAGATGTGCTTTGGACCTTTTGCAGAGGTTGGAAATGTATTTCATTGTGTTGGTTTTAAGCCTGCTGCTTGATAACCTGATTGATTGTTGCCTATTTCTTCTGTGTTATGGAAAAGGGAATAATCATCCCGTTTGTTTTCCCTGTGTCTTTCATGATTTAATAGGTCTTCTTTGCATCTCCTGTGCTGTCTTGGTGTATCTTGTGGTTCTATTCTCGCCTTCAGGAAAAAAAAAATTAAAAAACCTCTGAATATATCCACAGATGAATACAATGAGAGAACGTTTTCTTCTTTAAATAATTTCTGATGTTTCATATAGTCTTTCCAGAGGACTGTGTTTATATGTTCCCAGTGATCCCAACAACTCTTTTTTGAGTAGTAATGGCTACTTTAGAGCTTGTTATAGGTACAGTTAGGGTAATTTTTCCCTGGTACACTACTTTTAATGTACCAATACCAACTGTAACATCGCCAAGTTACATTATCAAAAACCTTGTGCCTATACTCGTTCTGAAAAGAAAAATCTGTAATTCCATGATAAAGTATGGCTTTCTTTCTTACTTTTAATTGGCAATATGCCATAACTCTGATTATCCCTTTTGACTGAGTTATTACAAGCTGCAACTTGCCTCCTTGGGCAAGCATAAAATATGCTGTTCACAAATACTTGAATATGCCATGTCTTCTTTTATTTTGCTGTACTATTATTAGAACTATGTGAACATTTATAGGAGTACCATGGCTATTCTTTTTTTCTCTGATTTTTTTTCCCCTGTCAATTTTTTGTGAATTTTCAGTCAACAGTTTCATAAATGCATTTGAGAAGTTCATGATCTTCATTAAGTAATTCTTGGTCTGCAGGTTGTTGCAGCTTTGTCAGCAAAGATAGGATTCAGAATGTATGTTGTGTTAATTATGCAAACTACCCAATCAAGCTACAAATTGGCACATAATTTAGGACTGGCTCAAGCACAATAGATTGCTAATTGTATAATTTATGGTGCTAGTTGAATTGTTCAATGCGGCTGTTAATTCCAAAGGAAGCATAGATTTTAAATTCTCTCCTGATAAAGAAGCATGCATGTGAGAGAAATGTTGTCTTTAGGTTAGGAATATTTGAATGTTTTTAAAAAGCAATCTCATAGGACATGGCTGTGTTGCTGAACCATGATTCTCTTCAACAGTAAATGCATAACTTTGGTGGGAAAAAAATACCAGTTCGTGGTTATCAGCAAAATTCAATTCCTTTCTCTCCAGCCTTCCTCCACCTTGCTTGTTCTGTTGTCATTTCTATCAACAGTTCGAGCTCCAGATATAAAGGGATTAGGATGAATATAGAAAGGGACTGCTTATATGTAGTTCTGCATAGACAAAAGTGGTCAGTAGTCTGAGGAGCTGACTGAAATAGTTAGCTCGGTCACCGAAGCTGCGTGTTGCACGCTTCACTGCTGGCAGGCCGATTTGTGTGTGCCATTTACCCTGTATGTCCAAGAACTCACCAGGCTTTGTTGCAAAAGTTATTGAAATGACCTTGCTAGTAGCCAATTAATTCTATTTAAATACTTGCTAATGGCCAGAGAACAAGCGTAGTGCAAACTAAAGCTGAATCTTCAGATGCTGTTTTGCCAATAATTAGACTCAGGGCTTGTAAGCAATGACCTGCTATTACAGTTTGCCTGAAAACCCTGATATTTTTCCCCTGACAAAGGTGCCATTGAATGCAGTGTTGTCATGACAGAGCTGCAGTTGCATTCATTGACGGCGTGCCCGAGGGTAAGAGACTTGCATGTATACAAGGTGTAGAAAACACTTAATTTACTTGTTAAATCAGATCCCTTTGCTGTTTCCCATTAGCAAAAGTCTTTGCCAGCTGCGACTGTAGATCCTGGAAGCTTCATGGAAACAGTTTCTTTTTGCTCCTGTTTTCGCAGGTTGGATGTTAGCTCTTTGTGTGTTTCAGAAGTTTTGGGTAGAGATTTCTGGAAATGAGCAGGAAGGAGCTGCTTTCTCCTGGACTGCCTGGGTGAGAGGAGCTGAGACGAGCCACACAGGCAACAGCAATGTGCTCTTCTTTTAGGTGTACAAACCACCCAATGTTGCTTTGCCTGTGTATGTTTAATACCAGCCCTGGGAGAAATAAGTGAAGCATTTTATAACTGCCTTTGAAGGGAGGTGTGTGCCTAGGCTTTCTGGTCCAATATGATATAGCAGGAGCTGGCAGTATGTAGCACATATCGTTCTAAAAGACATATGACCTGCTTTCCTGGCTGCCTAGTTTGCTTTGTGTCTATGACCATTAAAGACAAACTTTGCTTAAAATGTTAAACCATCCCAAGATGGAGACCCATTCCTCTTCAAAGCTGATATTGAGAGCTGACACTGTTAGTATTAGTCTGTATATGCATGCGTGCAGGCACACAAAGACACACAGCAACAAATATCAGTGAAAACAGAGGGATCTGGACAGGCTGGATCAATGGGCTGTGACCAATTGCATGAGGTTCAACAAGGCCAAGTGCCGGGTCCTGCACTTGGGCCACAACAAGCCCATGCAACGCTACAGGCTTGGGGATGAATGGCTGGAAAGCTGCTTGGCGGAGAGGGATCTGGGGGTGTTCGTCGACAGCCGACTGAATATGAGCCAGCAGTGTGCCCAGGTGGCCAGGAAGGCCAACGGCATCCTGGCTTGTATTAGAAATAGTGTGACCAGTAGGACCAGGGAAGTCATCCTTCCCCTGTACTCGACACTGGTGAGGCCGCACCTCGAGTACTGTGTTCAGTTTTGGGCCCCTCACTACAAGAATGACATTGAGGTGCTGGAGCGTGTCCGGAGAAGGGCAACGAAGCTGGTGAAGGGTCTGGAGAGCAAGTCTTATGAGGAGAGGCTGAGGGATCTGGGGTTGTTTAGCCTGGAGAAGAGGAGGCTGAGGGGAGACCTTATCGCCCTCTACAACTACCTGAAAGGAGGTTGTAGTGAGGTGGGTGTTGGTCTCTTCTCCCAAGTAGCAAGTGATAGGACAAGAGGCAATGGCCTCAAGTTGCGCCAGGGGAGGTTTAGATTAGATATTAGGAAAAACTTCTTCACGGAGAGGGTTGTCAAGCATTGGAACAGGCTGCCCAGGGAAGTGGTGGAGTCCCCATCCCTGGAGGTATTTAAAAGACGGGTAGATGAGGTGCTTAGGGACATGGTTTAGTAGTGGACAGGTACGGTTGGACTCGATAATCTTAAAGGTCTTTTCCAACCAAAAGATTCTGTGATTCTGTGAAAACCAAAGAAAAGAGGCCTAGGTGCAGTTGTGGTTGAGGGATTACTAGTTAAAGACTCCAACCATTGGCTTGAAGATCCCGTGTGCTACCAATTTTCTGTGTTTGTGGGCAAGTCATGTACTTTCCATGTTACAAGTTTCTTATTTGTGTAGAAAGACTTAACTTTGCTTCCTTTTCTGTTCTTTTTCTTACGACGTGTTTGCACATTGCTTGCATATTGTGATTGCTTAGGGTCAATACTTTTTATGTCAATACAGACATAATACAGGTTTAATTATATGTATAATCTAACTGCCTGGACTGTGAAGAGCTTTCGGGAAAATATGATGCCATCCTAACAGCAAAATTAAAGAACTGTAAATTCTCAAATTTCACATCTTTCCTAGTTCTTTTTTGCTTTACATTTATGTCACCACTTGATTTGTAAAGTTACAGTAATGTAACCCAAAAGATGGACAAGAATACTGTTCTTATCCTCAGTACTTAAAAGCAAAAATAATTTGAGCAGGTGAGTGAGTAGCGTGTTTGTCTTTTGACACGTGAAGCCAAACCTCTCAAATGGATTACGTGGCAAATTTGCTCAGACATTGCTGCCAGACTTCGAACCATTGGGGTGGGACCCTCATTTCAGGACCTCCCCATTCTGGGGACCTTCTTCCTGTATGGACAGACAAAGTTGGAAGCAGGATGCCCTTTTTTCATCTCTAGAACCAGCTGATCTAGAAGGAAATCTGCTTTCAAAAGCAAAAATTTATAGCGATGAAAACTTTTGCCTCTAAGTGTCTTAGCTGGTTCCCAAGTCATTGTTTCAAATCTGCTCAGAAATAAAGATTCACTTGGCTTCACTTGGCTTAGCTCATTGTAAAGATAGGAGCTGTCTTTAAAGCTCAAATTTAGCGATGAATCCAAGCTACTGTGAATAGTGTTTGCAAGGTTGGAATCACCATTCTTCTGTAACTTCATCCATGATCTGTGCTTCAGGAGAGTAACACATCACCACTGTAGCGTCATCTGCTTAGTACCAGTTAAATAATCATGAAGTCTATGGAAAGGGTTCTTATGAATTTTTTTTTACCTAAAAGAGATCTGATTGGAGGTAAAAAAAATACAGGCAGTAGCATCACCCAAAAGTAATGTATTGTCCCTGTGCTTGATCATTTACTAGCAACTATAACATTTCTAGTGATGCTTGCATAAATCCAGTTACAGAGGTTGGAAAAGGATTTACAAAGAAATGTTTGGTTTTGTTAAAAACAAAAAGGTTAGATTCCTGTTCAAGCCATTCTTCTAGGAAAATTTAAGCATAACTAAAAGTACTAAGTGCTTTCTTTGTCTTTCAGCTTGTTAACTTCATCTTCTCAGAGAAAGTCTTACAGCTGTCAGTGTTTCTGAAAATGCCATAAAATAAAAAGAAAATATTTGAAAATATTAAGATACCTTTTTCCTTGGTTAAAACTAATATTTATTTTAGTTGAAATATGATTAACTTTAATTATATTTAATTAAACATCATTAATTCAAGTAATTAAAATTTTGATTACATGAATTAATATTTTGCACAGGTTGCTTGATGACTGAAAGACAAACATCCCATTGCAAGGAGATAATAACTCAATCATCCAAGCATGTTGAAATAGTTCTGCAAGTACATGTATAGACGCTAGGTCAGGCCTAGCAGTAGCGTATTGTGCTGATGTAGAGCTCACAGGAGCCTTGCTTTTGTAAATTGTCTCATTACTCAGCTCTTTTCTTGGGCATCTCTGCCCATGCTCTAAGTATGTTCTACAACATGAGAGTATTTTGCTGGTCCTGCTCCATTCCCTTTGAACAGAGCTGCTCTTCCATAGGGGAGGTGATCTGGTGGCTATGGATGAGAGGGAAGAGGAGAAAAAGGAGACACAGGCTATGTGTGCAGTGACAATAAATAAGGGCAAACTATGCTTTAGAAGAGAGAAGATTGCGCATTAGGGGAAAGAAGAAATGGACGTGTCCCAAGGGGAGAAGGAGGAGACAGGGAGGGATGACCATGTCCCTTGGAGACCCCCAGATGTCCAAGGTAGCCATCTTGCATAGTACAGCAGCCAATTTGCCCCTCTGCAGCTGTGGGATCATTTCAGGAACAGTCCTGGTAGGCTTCAGAGGAAGTTACAGCCATCTGTGCTCTGCCCAGGAGATGAACATCACGACGTGATGTAAGGACCCCAAGGATGAGAGCGGTAACCAGCAGACATGGAAGATTCCTCAGGGCTCCTGTTGTTGACAGGTCTAGCTAAGGTAAGAAGGAATATGTTGTTATTGCAGGAAGCTTTAATTATTTTAGCAGTTGGCTTCCACAGAACCTGGAATTTTTTCTTTTTCTGCCCAGTAATTGCAGGTTTTCTCGGATGCCATGAATACATCAGATGCACTTTGATATGGTGATTAAGGTTTGATTAGTTCTCTTTCTTTTTTTACACCAGTGTGATCTCTTGCTAAATTGCAAATACTCCTCTTTCCTGTAACAATTAGGAGATTTTTAGTAGCTTGTGTGTAATTTTATACAAGTGCCTGAGAGCCAGACTGCTGAGTCTGATCCATTTCCTCTAAGAGAGGTTTCTTGAACTGCTTTTGTTTTCAGTGTGGTTGAGAAAGGTGGGGGAAGATACATGCCAACATGTATATATCCCATACACACATAATTCTATGTACAATATGTGTTTGTGTATATATGATAATAGAACATGTGTATATTGACGCATATTTGGAGCATGGGTATCATTTCTGTTCTCATTCATATGTTTTTGTGATGGGTAGTATGTGTTTATAGTAGATACGATCAAACAATTGGCCCAGCCTGTACTTTGTGTTGTTGTCAGACTGGTGTTTTCTAGGCAACTCTTGCAAATATTCAAGACTAGCTCTGAAATTCAGGGAAATTCATTACGGTAGATTGCTCTTAGCACTACCATTTTAGGTCCCAAATAAACGTCAGCAGCATGTTCCTGACCATCAGGAAACACTTTTTTTTTTTAATGAAAGGGTAACTGAGCACTGGCACAGGTTGCCCAGAGAGGTTGTGGAGTCTCCATCCTTGGAGATATTCAAAAGCTGTCTGGAAATGGTCCTGGGCAACCAGTTCTAGATGGCCCTGCTTGAGCAGGGGGGTTGAACCAGATTACGTCCAGAGGTCCCTTTCAACCTCAGCCATTCTGTGGTTCCATGATTCTGCTCCAAATAGGAGCTGGTTTTTGCCTGTTCGTGTTCAGCAAGACTTAAAGGACTTCCCCTACTTTTTAAGCACATCTGTCATTCCCATAAAAAGCAGTAACTAAAGTAATGAAAATTGATTTCTAGGAAGAGATGAACCCTCCAGATACTTCAGTCTGTTGATATATCTTCTGTGTTGTTGCTGCCTGGATTTGATTTGCTCAGGACTAATGGCAGGCCTTCCAACATGAGGATTATTCATGCGGAAGTTGCTGCTGCCTTCCGTCTAGCAGAGATGTGCCAGGCAATTCCTAGGGCCTGGAGTAAGCTTCTTTCTACTAACTTCTTAATTATCTTAGCAAGGCATGCCCTGTATTTGATCTAGCTCAGCCATCCACTTGGATGACTCACAAAGTCGAATTTTCTGAATTGGAAAGGAATGTGAAGCACCCAGACGACATTGGCACTGCACAGCATGGGGGAAGAGCTCCAATACGACAGGAAACCAATCCATCCGGTGCTTTTCATCTTGGTCTGCAAATAATCCACATGGTCTCATTGCCCGTGCCTGTTCCTATGAACCTGTGATCCTCAAATGTTTATCCCAACTGTGTCAGTGCAATTTTGCCCCTTTGAGTTCTGTATATAAATTTATGAGTTGCAAAGAAACTAGGAATGTCCCAGTGCAGAGGAATTTTCTAGATATGCTAAGAGTACTAGCTCCCTCCTCGTCCCAGCACCAGGAGGAAACAAGGGATCTTTGCAGGAGGAACCAGGAGGACTCAGAGACCACCCTGTGCACTGGAAGCCAAGTCTCTTGTGGGAGCTCTGGCAGTGGTCCGTGCCTCTCGGGTCCAGGTCCTGGGCTCCTGGGGCTGTCACACTTGTTTCCTTCTCACCCCTCCGCTCTGCTGCCTTCCCTCCAGCTTGGGAATGCTGCAGCACTGGGGCTTCTGCAGCTCAGTACGTGTATGAGTTAGGGCAGATCCCTCTTTCCATGCACGCCCATTGCATCTTGAGGTGTAAATCAGGATGAACAGTGCAGTCCCGTCATAGATTGAGCCAAATCTCTGCTTTCCCTGCATATAAGAAAAAGTAAAAGATGACAGGCTGGCAATATTTTCCGAGAGCAGTCTTGTGGATTGCAGGCTGTGGCTGATTCAAAAGACATAGGAAGGTGATAGGAGACATGATGGCAACAAAACATCCTACTCTCTGGTCATGGTGATGGGAACATAACTTTACTGACTGGCAGTGTCCAAGTGAAAGCGTGCAGCTAATAACAAAAAGAGATACAAGAAGGACAGTGGCTTCTCTTCCCCCACAATGGCAGTTTGTCCTTTGATTTTAAAATGGCCGAGAAACACTGCTTTTAAGCATTCAGCTTGCTAGCAGGGATTGATCCTGTGGGAAATAGCTGATATGAAGCATCAACAAGTTTTGAAAACATACTGGCTAAGAGCTGCCTGTGACCAGCTGATATATGTAAGCAAGCATTACTGTTTGATGCTTTTAAATAGTGTTTAATTAAAACAGGCTTGCTACCACTCTTGACTTTGTGGCCACAGCAAAGTCCAAGACAAGTGGCTGGCTGTTATGGGGGAGCCATTCCTGCTACTATTAGAGCTGCTGCTTTCAGCAGTGCTTGCAGAAATCCGCTTGCCTCTGTGTGGTATCCAGTCAGCTTAGGTCTTGAATGAGAGCAGAAATCTTCTGGCAGGTGCATGGCTGCAGTTACGGGGCTGGGGACCACAGGGAGAGCTGGGGCTGGAAAGGGCTCCTTCCCCTGGGTCAGCACCGGGGCTGCTCTGCAGCTGAAAAAAAGCAAAAGTAAATCCAAGTCAGATAGTACTAAGTGGGATTTTGGTTTCCAGGTTTTTTTCTGACCAAACCCCAAAATATTTCTATTTGGCGAGAAAGGGAGGAAGAAGTTCATGAATGTGTCCTCTTTACTGAATGGTGGAGCAGTTGAGGAACTTGTCCAGTTCTCCTGTCACTACTTTGCCCAAGGAGGAGCAAAGGAGGAGGTAGTTGGGAAGCCCTCAGCCTCTCCTCTTTAAGTTGTTCCACTTCAGATAAACAATTAACATTTACTAGAAGAGTGACTGGTGCTCAGGAAGTCTAATCTCTCAAAAGAAGACCCGCCAGGCTACTGATTCATGCACACACGTGTGCTCTCTCTCAATGAATAGTTAATGTTTTATTAAGAGTGGAGCGGATCCAAGGGGATGATTCAAATCTCCTCCCTGGATCCAATACTTGGCTTTCAGCTAATATGCTTTTTGTTCCATCAAAAATGTCATTGCTTTTACACAACTCCTTCTTCTTCTCATCTAAATGCCCTTCTTTGTTTCAGCTGATTTTTGTTTTGTTACTTGCCTGGACACTGCCCTCTCCTTTGCTCCTTGACCCTGAGAATAGGAGATCTGTGGCTCCATTATATTTGAGATTAGCTGAATCTATGGAAGGGCCAAAGGCAGGTTTTCTTCTGAACCAAACTGGGGAGGGCTACGGTGTTCCCATCTCCACACTGTCTCCCTGAGCATTTGGAACATTTTGACCCTCGCCTGCTCCATGTGCCCTTGACAAGCCTGTGCATGCTTGGTGCTTCCCAGCAGCCTGCTTCAGAAATTACCAGAAGTGGAAGGGTGCGTTCAACCCTCAACAGACACATTTTCACCACTGCCCACCTTCTGCCCCTCTCAGGGTGGTTTTGAAGACAGGGAAGGCAGTTCCCCAGAGGGAAACACAAATGACAAGTGGTAACCAGCACGCAGGGGCAGCGGGGTCGCACCGCACTGCTTAGCAAAGGGAGAAACCCTGAGGGAAATCCCAAGCTGAGGACCTATAAATCACCTTTACTCTGAGGAATATAACCCCAGCCTAAACCTGAACCTAACCTGAACCCCACATGCAAACCATTAGGGATTTCCAGCTGCTTTTCACAACTGCAAGCTGTAACTAGGTCTGCGATCTTTCAACCCGGGGTTTTGGGCTGAGGTTGTAGATACATTTCTCTGCCCACATGGTGACATTAATATGCATGCTGTTGCATAACATATCCTGATCTCTGGGGGTGGAGGCGGATGGAGAAAGTGGAAGTAGGGTTGAAACAGCTGAAGGAGACAAGGCTGTTTTCTCTGCACTGGCTGTTGGCCTGACTGGTTAGATCAGTCACAACCTGGAGGAGAATTAATGGCCACCCCATGGCTGATAGTAAGATCAGTGGCTAAGTGGCACTTACAGGGCTGGTAACTAATCAAAATTTAGATGCAGGCATGAACATTATTCATTAACCCTCTGCTTTCCTTCGTTCCTTCTGTCTTTTGACCAACGTGTCACTTCTAGCCAGCCTCTCCGTCCCTGAAGATGTCTGCTTTACCTCCACATGGTGATAGGAGAGCTGCGTAAAACAATTGTAAAAACACCCACGGTAACTGGCTCCTTGTCTAACCAAGCCCCATCTGTTGCAAACCGCAGTGATCGCATTGATATCCCAGAGCCATTAAAACGTTCCATATGGGAAGCTTTGCCGTGTACATAACCTTGCCCACAACAAAGCCTAGTGAAGGAGCTGTGATGTTAGGAAAAAACAATACAAATCAAGACAACAGTTAACATACTGGGAGAACATGCAAGCAGTCTGCCAGTTGTAAATTGTAAATTCCAGTTGCCCACCGTGCAGTGGTGGGAGAGGAATGTGAGTAATGCCAGTACCAAAGCTCACATCTCAGACCATTTGCACCAACTGCTTTGATTCATCTTTGTAGAAGGGGGTTTCACGTTATCTGCTGTTCTTTGTGCGGAGCAAGTTGATTTTTGTGATTCAAAATAATGTAAGGCTGTACATTCCTTACCTAGCCTTACAAACTTGGGTTGCCTGCTGCCTCCTGTGTATGGTTTTGCAAATTGACCTCAAGTCTAGACTTCTGTCTTTTTTAGAGCAAAATCATTATGTCCTTAACATGTTTTCTCAGTTTTGTTGTTATGTCCGCTCCCTGCCCCTTCCCCCCCAGCATGAGCTCTACTTCTTGGCTCTCTGAATAAACTCCCTCTTACAGGAAAATCTATAACACACCCTACTAGAGTTTCCACTATTGCATACGGCTTTCTTTTATCCCAAGTAGCATTTGAGCTAACTTGGGCGATGCAAAATAAATTCAGGTTATGCTATCCAAGCTGTTTTAGGCTAAGTTTTGCCATGGTAGGGAGAGAAAATGAATGATGTAATTACATTGAGATTTAGTGTTAGGTTAAAGGGCAGGATCTCACAGGAAATACAGTAAGAAGGAAAAGTCATTCCACTTTTGAAAACCATAGCCAATGTTCCCTCCAAAACTCCCCGGCTGCCATTTGCCTTCTGTTTTGCCAATGCTTTTATTAGTTACTTTGTAAAGGTGCCAAACACACCAAAGAACCTGGGATTTTTTATTACAAGTGTGGGGCTTAAGTCTCTCTTAGTGATGGTTGTGCAGAGACTATTCTGGAAGAAAAACCAAGCCATGTCACCTCAAAGTCTACTTCAGGATGGGGAAATTGCAGCCTAGTAGCCCCCTGCTAGGAAAAGAGATATCTGAGCTACATCACCCTCGTTAGAGAGGTGATGGTCACTCTGAGAAGCATGGACATAGGGATCAAACTGAAACAAGCTCTGATTATTTTCTCATGTAAACCTGTACTGTATTGCCTTGCTGGCCTTTGTTTGGTCTGTGCAAAACACAGTCCACCTGTGGTTTTTGCATATCTGGTCCCTACCGCTGCTAGGCTGACTTGAAAGTGTGTTGGGAGCGGAAATGCACAGGGTGTCTCCCCCCGCTAGCCTTGCAGCACGCCTCTGCATGTGATGCAACTTGGAGTTTAGATGTTGGGATGAAACCCAGGTCCCTTTCGAGTGGTGGGGTTGGGCTGTTGAGCCTGCAGCTTCCACACGATTTAACTCATGAAGCCTCTTTGCGTCCGCCAGAACCCTGCTGCCTTTTTTGTGTCTTTACAGAAGTCTTGTCCTCTCTTTTCCTAATAATATTGTCTCCTTGTGGAGCCTACCGGATCCAGGCAAACTGAAACGATTATGCCACCAGCAGGGTATAAAATTCCCATTTTTCACTAGAGACTTAGAATGCCTTCTTTTTTAAAAAAAAACCCACACCCAGTGGGGGAAACATTCTGGGAAGCTGGTGTTTTTCATGCGCAGGCCAAACTCAAGCCTTCCCTTTCAATAATTGAAATGCAATTAGAAAGATACAGCTGTTACTCATTCGGGCTCCCCTCTGACGATCTGTGAGCCAGGGGGTTGGAAAGGAGGCCGCTCTGCACCAGCTCGCAAGGCTATGGTGGATGTGTAATTTGCAGCTGCTTTCAGGATGCTTCCTGGTCTTTTCTTAAATTACAGACTTTTCAAGTAGCAGATATTTTAGGATTTTTCTGCAGAAAGTTGAAAGAAATATCCTTCATGTTCTTTCCACTCTTAAGGGTTTTTTCTGTTTTTCCAGAGCTGAGCAGCTTTTTGCATTTTCTTTCCCATTGTAACTGTCACACTTTTAACTCCTTTTTTTTTTTTATCCTTGTTAATGACTACATTTTTATGAGTCTGTGAGGCACGTTCCATGAGTACTTTCCTTTTCCTTCTGAACATGTGGTAACTTGGTTTCAAAAGACTGTCTTCAGCATGCCAAGGTACTCTGAAGAGGATTTTTCCCGTGTTTTGTGACAGCAGTGAACAGGCAAATCGAAACACTGGGTTTGAAGCAAATCAGACACCTCTTAGAGGAAAAGATTCTCACTTAATAGACTTTCTTCTCTGAAGAACGGAAACAACACAGACGTTTCATCAACTGTGTTTTCCCTGACAGATGAAGGAAATTCTGGTCACTGCTGCAGTTCTTATTCTGCATAGATGTACTTCTGCAGAGAGCAGGGCTAGTTCAGAGGTCTGTCCGTGCCCCTCACCTACTGCAGTACGAGCGTCTCTCGTAGAGCCGAAGGACAGTGACAGACACCACTGCCTGAGCGCTTGTGCTCCAACTCAGCAATGCTGCAGATGGGAGAGCACTGTGGCAAATCCTGTCCTTCCTCTCTCAATGAGGTTAATAAAAAGAAACTTTCCACTTTTTTCTAAAAGCTTTTTTGTCTGGAGGTTTCTGTTTTATATATTTTTTTCTCTCCATCTAGAACAATTTGAGGCACCATGGATTTCACAGCCAGCAATGTGTCAGCAAGTCTTGCCCATGTACCTACTTCTGCATGAATGCAATCTGCTAAGCTGGAGATATTTCCTCATCTCAACAGGCAGTGAGCAGCGGGGAGCAGAGCCTCTGGCCCTGGTTCAAGCAAGACAAGACTGAAGTTCCACCAGCTGGAAGGAGAGGAAGGATGACAGGGTTGCTGCTGACCCTCTCCTTCCATGGGAAGGTATCTTCTCCTCCTCTTTTGAAGTAACATTGGTCAGTGGTCCTGTTTCAGCAGCTCCAGGACCAAGTCCAGAGTGTGGGACCTCTTCCTTCAGCTGCAGCCATGCTGACTGCAGTGTAGGCTGGAAAAGACCTAAGGAGAATCTTCGTTTATTTAAAACAGGTTGTTACACACGTCAAAATAGAACGGGTCTTCCCATAATCGGAGAGAGAAGGGCAAAAAATTAACCCAGAAAGATGGTTATAGCAATCTCTATCAAGATAAAGAGCATCTGGTAAGCTATCATTCTGGTGGCAGATCAGCCAAAAAGCAGCCTGCTACTGCCTTGAGCTAGCGCTTGGGTTAGAAACCTGGGGGTTTTTTTAGGGCACTTAGAGGGACTATTTTAAACAGGATTTTGGCAATACTAATGATAAAATGCCAGAAATATTTAATCTCCACTCGACTTACCTCATGTTGACATTGAACTAGAACTCTGTGAAGAAGTGACTGAAAGACAGTGGTCAAAGGAAGATGAAATAAACAGACGGAAAGAATAAAACTGCACAGTGTACAGCAGATAGAGTATCAAGTGTGCCCTTTAAAAATGAAAACAAAAAGCGCCTTTCATTAAAAAGGGCAAGAATACTTTGTTGTGTTTTCAATATGTGAGCCACAATAGTTTCTAAAATGATGTTTCAATTAGCTATGATTTATTTTCTGCTGTTACGCACTTTCCTTTTCCACGATTGTTGTGCTATATCCTATAATTGTATTCTAATGATATTTCAGCCCGGATTTTGAGTCTGCGGCTCTGCTGCAGCTTCCCACCCCTGGTGAGAATGACACTGCGAGGCCATGCAGCATGTTCTGCTTGGTCTCTGGGATCCTTTCTGAATGAGTGATTTTGGCCTTGAGAAGGCTATTTGTGAAATGAAGTTAAGGAGAGCAGTTCTCATTCATAAGACCTCTCTTGCCTTTTAAGGAAGACCTTTACAACCAGTTTTCCCCTTGTTTCCTATCAACATTTTTTCATAGAGAAGCTAAAGTCGGGTGCTGCCTACCACCTTCTCCTCTGAACTCTCATAAATGAGCAGGAACAGGCATTGCAGTTCCAGCTGCCCAGTAAATGGAGTGTGAAAAAAAGCTTTACCTTTCTATTTTAAACCAGAACAGAGCTTTAAACTGCTGTACATAGAGAGATTACGGGCATTGAAACAGTAAAATAGCATATATCCTGTGTAGCAGATGGCGGGAGATGAATATTTCAGTCTTTCACAATTTTCACTCCATTTTCCTCAAGTGCTTTATATAGCTCCATTGAGACACCTTAATTGCTATAGGATACCCTCCCTCAGTAAACATTTCCAAGACTATTGCCAGTTTGCAATACAGGGAAAGACAATACTTAAGCAAAAGCAACATCCTTAAAACAAAACCCTTCTTTCCATTTAAGAGTCTCATTGTACTCCAGTAAAGGAATGAAGTTAAGGTACAGTGAGCCAATTTTGAAATTATATAGTTTTGGGCATGAGTAATGCTGCAGACTCCTGTCAAGTATCCATTAGTATCAACTGAAAATACTTACTGGTTCAAATTGCCTGGAGAAGCTCCAGTTCAGCAAGCGAAAAGGCAGAGGACGGCGAGGGGAGTAGGAAGCAGGAGTAGCTGTACTCAAAGTACCTGGTTCTGAATATATATGTTAAGTAACTCCAGACTTATACTTCCAACCCCTGTTGACAAACCACTGGTAGGCTTGCAACAATACCAGTGGCATAGGGAAATTTATTGCTGTGTATGTCCAATAAGATGAAGGAAAGGTGAAGAAACATCATTTAGTAGTGACCTGAATATAGAGGGCCCATTTCAGTGATTTTTTTTTTCTTTTGTAAAAAGTTCTTGAAATGTTGTAATATTCAGCCTTAATTTTCTCCACAGATACAGTTAAGATATTCATACGTAGAGAAAACTCCTCCTTCTTACCACAGGCATGTGAAAGATTGTCAGATTTCTGCTGTTGTCTTTCTAACAACGATGCTGAACAGGTACCTGCTGCCCCAGGTGTGGCAGCATAGGAGCATAGGAGTATGTAAACTTGTTTTTGGGGAGCCCTCACAAGCTCCTGGAGTAGAAAAAGGGACCTCTTTGGGATGGGTGGTGCAGAGCTTTTCTGCGTCTATTGAGAAGAAAGCACTGTAAACATTTGACATGCAGATCTCTCACTTGATGATTATACAGAGGGCATAGTTTTGGCCAAGAGCCAAGTCAAATCCTGTTGTGATCGCTACGAAGCATTAGGCAGGCCCTGTATGAAAGTGGAACAAAATGGAGTTTATCTTTCAGAAAAACAAACAGAAATACTGCCTCAAAATCCAGCAATTCCATCTTCTTACCCTTACGTATCTGCTTGCTCTCAGTCCCCAAGAGAAACCTCTCTAACGCCATCAGGAACTCAGCCCACCTCTAAGACGAGTGACTACTTAGTCATGGTGTGAAAAAAGAACGTAAAGGGGGGAGAGAGAGGTACCAGGCATGTCTGTGCAAAAATAAACTGTAATCTGGAAACTGCTGCTATCAGTAAAAACCTGCAATTCTAACTCCACTGTTCTTTTAGAGGTTCGTTGGCTGTAAAGAGTAGCTGCACATCTAACTTTCCTTCTGGAGTGAGGATGCTGCTGTAGCATCCTTGGAGGATGCACGTTGTGAGGGGAGACAGAAGCCTACAGCATGAAATGATCAAAACCCCAAACTGAACCTGCAAAATGTATGATTTCATGAAACATAGGTAATCAAACAGCAACATCACGACAGCTTATAATTTCAGCTTGAAGTCTGTTACTAGTCACACTGTTTGTCTTTTATATCCCTGACTACCCTAAAAATCTGCTGGCATCACAAATCACAAACCAGCATTATTCATCATAGTGCAGGTTCCCCAGTCCTTTTAGCCTGGGTCATAATCAAGTTCTCTGTGTTTTTTTTTTAAATATTAGGGATACAAGTGTCTTATTTGCTCATTGTTTCTATACTGTCCTCCTCAATGTAAGGGTTTCTTTTGTATTGCTTACAGTTCTGGTTTTACAGGAGATTATGTTCTCCCTTCCCCCCCTCCTGGGTGTATACTTGCTTGAGCTGCTGGTGTGTGAGAGCACGGCTTTTCTATCTACCATGCTGAAGCTCACGCAGATACAACCTTTGCTGTAAAACCAATCCCACAGTATTTAGTGCAAGTGTGCCATTTCCTCCTCTCAGGCCATGATATGAACGTGGTCTTTCGTATGTTACAACTGGAAACATTTGGGAATTTCAACAGGACAAATTTTTATGAACTTACATGTCCCTCGCAGGTGGCACTGCTGTAGCACAGGGAATTTACTCTTTCCGTTTCCCCTTATTTCTTCCAATCCATGTGTGAAAGCCAGGCAAGGTTGTTCACTGGCATAATCTTGAACATTAAGAAAGACGCCTGATTAATGCATGTGCACACACAGCGCTTTGCAGAGATGTGCCTGGTTCACGTTAATGCTGCTGTCAGTAATGAGCTTTCCGGAAGACAGGATGCTCAGCCATTCTCAGAAGCACGGCACAGGCCATGCCTAGGGACATCCCTGTGGTGTTCAGCCCTAAGGCAGGCATGCGAATGGAATCTGCCTTGCTTTCTGTCCTGACAGTTTTTTATGGAAGCTGAGCAAAGTATCATTCGTGAGTGTGAACATTTTGCTTGCTAGCGCACTTGTTTCGGCAACTGGGAAGACACCCATGTATGTTTGCTTCTGTCATTGGTAGCACCCAGGGAGTGCAAGCAGATATACGATCATGGACTACAATGAGGATGCTGGAACAGAGGACATAGCCTCTGTGGGGTAACTCTTGCAATCTCATGCAGATGCCTGAATTTAGGCATCTACTGCTAGCATCTAGAGGCATCCGCACAGAGCTGGCAGCAATGACACAGGAACTACAGGAGGTCCGTGTCATGCTGGAGGCCAGGCATCTCCAACACTTGAGCGTCTGAAAGGGCACAAGAAGCCCAGCAGCTGAGTTGCACCCCTAAGCTGGGAGGTGACAATGAAAATATGATACTGTCCTTGGCAAGTTGTTTTCTGTAGATAATCAGTGTTGTCAGTGGGAACACAATTCAGCCTGAATCAGACATTATTTCAGGATATTTGGTTGCCTTTCTGCCTTCTGCTGTAGAAAGAAACATCTCTGTTACGTAGTTATGAGAGCCATCAGCTACGAGGCAATATTTGAGCCCATTTAGCAGGCCATGGAGACTACCTTAATGCCTCAGTAACAATGCAAATGTTGCAAACCAAGGCTTCCTGCAACACACTGTTTTGAAATAATAATAACAAGAGGATTTGTCTTGTTGATTTGCAGAAGAACTGTGTTCCCAGCTAGTTTAAAGGCTGTGGCTCGCCTTGTCCCCTCAGGAAACAAGCTGCTGGGGAAGATGGATGGTCCTGGTTCTCCCATGGTCAGGTCAAGAGCTGAGCAAACACGCGGAGCTGATAGCCTCTTTCAGGCGGTTCCTTGCCTATGGATTGACACCACTGCTCGCAGCCTCTCCCGTTTTCTGTTTCTCATCCCCTTCCCCCTCCCTATCTCCATAAATATGACAAGCAGCGCTGTGTTATACAAACTCTTCTGCCACAGTGGAAACATCTGTAGCCTGAACGCTCCTGCAGAAACGTCACTTGGGGGAATCGCTCTTCATTGTATGAGAAACCTCTCTTTCAAGCCCTCGGAGGGGCCGGGAAGGGAGGGGATGCTGGGTTTGACACTAGTTCTGTGTTGTTTTTCAGGGATTTTGCAGAAGAATGTTGTGTCTGATTTTGTGGATTGTCAAAATGAAGCCAGATGGCAGTGGATTAAGTGTAATGCTGCTTTGTTGTTCTTGGGTTCACGACTGCGCTTCCCCTTGAGCAAGGCAGCCCTCCCTGCACAGCAGCCCCAGCCCCATGTGTCCCCGGTCACCGAGCGCCCCTTCCCATGGGCTCCTGAAAATGCTGCCTTGGAGAGGGGGAGGGGGGAAGCTTTATTTTAGTGAGGACTGCTAATTGGAAACTGCTTACTTGACATTTTTCATGCCTAGATTGTTCACCAAAAGCCTGTTTGCTGCGCCCTCCATCTGACAAAATAGGAGTATTTTGCAATTGTAATCGGTTTGCTTGCTGAAGTGAAGTTGCTGGGTGAGCAGCAGAGCCAGTGAAGCCTGGTTTCTTACAGATTTGTGTCTGGTAGCTGGATTTCCTGATGTTTACAAAGGCGTGAGTTCAATTGAATTTTTTCCCATGAGGCATTCAAGTATTTCAAGCCTTTTGTTGATTCTTCAGTGTCTAATAAGGGATGTATTTATGCCTCCACCTTCCTCTCGGTGTGAATGCATAATGGGTTCTCTTTCCTCTACCACTCTGCCTTATTTTCTTTATACTTATGGGCACATAATATCTTTGAGATGATTATCCTTTGTCAACATTAGGGTATTGGGAATAGCCACTGGGCTCTGAAGGTACAGAGGGAGGCAGGCAGGCAGGCAGGCGCAGAGGAAGGTGTGATTGTCTCAACTTTGTTTCCCTAGGAAATTGGGTTAGGGATAAATTATTAACTAGGGAGAAGGTGAATTTAAAGGTGTGATGCTGAGTATTTTCTAGTTTCTTAAGTAAAAGTAGACCGGCAGACAAATTTCCTCTTAAAAGAATCATTCTTCTCTATACCCCCTCCCCTCAGCGTGAACACCTTTTTTTTCCCAGGGTAGCTTTTGATAGTTCAGGTTACAGAGCACTGCCCTGTCACTCACCCAGAGCCTTGTGAGGGCTGCTCAAGCTCTGCTCCTTGTGCTCAGCACCTACAGACCAGTGCAATTCCACCCAGATTGTGAACACACCAGCAAAAGATGCTGTACATTTTTCCTTTCAGAGTGCAGCATCATTTCAACCATAGGCTTAATACTTTCCATTTAATTCACTCCTCCATGACCTTTCATTGCAATTTCAGTTTAAACCAGCAAATTTGATTTTGTAACAAACCTGCACTTCTTCTTGTAGACCAGCAAAGGTCTGTTCTGAGTTTGTCATAAAGTCCTTGGGCCTGGAAAGCATTCTGACAAGAAACTGCTGCCTTTGTCATTGAGGAGAAACCGCAAGCCAAGTCAGTGTTGCTGCTTTGTTGTGCTCTGTCCTGTTCTTCCCTAGGACAGCTTCTCAGCTGCTCAGAAATTTGTTTGAAAGTCAGCTGTACTTCACAACATTCAGAGCTTTTTAGCCTTCTTCAGCAAGCCACCATCCCCTGTCTTTGTTGAGAGTCAGCCTTTCCAGCATGACATTCATGTCATGCACAAAGCCCTGGGCAGATCCATGTAATGTTGAGTAGTTCTGGATTTCCTTGTGCAGAGCTATCTCCTGATCTCAGCTGCTTAGCTTGCAAATTCTTTGATGTGCAGACTGTCTGCTTGTACGGCACAGTCTACCTGACAGTGTTTAGCAAAAGAAATTCGGGGAGGAGAGGAGCTTCAATTAGGGTAATGTTTGCTTTTATATTACATGTTGTTGTAGTGTAGAATATAGATAGCCTTAAGCTAGCCACTGTCTCCAAAATGTAGTAAGTCATGACAATTTTATAGTGACCAGCTATTATCAAGATGCTCAGAAAACCTGGGGTTTCTTAATCTTCAGTTTAGTGACTTTAGAGATAAATTTTTCCTGATTCTTGAGGAGATACCCTGGTGATGTAAAGGAAATTTTTCAAAGAATCTGAGTCCTAGTACTCAGCTTGTAACCTCTGCATTTCACCTTCTGCCTTGGTGGTCCAGCAGGGGCGGCCTCAACATCAATTCTGAGTGTACTTTCATCTTCCCTGTACTATACTGCACAGTCCGGAAGGTATAAATTAGACATATTCAAGTATTCCACTAATGTGCTTAGTCTATTTTAAGCAGAAAATTCATTAATGATATATTTTCTGTTAAGCAGAAGTAAGTTTAGATGTGCTTTTGTTTTTGTTTATTCTCAGAAGTATTTCTCATTAATAGTGTGAGCTTCTCCCCCTCAAATTCTTCTCCTGTTTTTCTTTACTGTATCCTGTTGTAATATTCCCTTTGGAAGGTCTTTTGCAGAGTATTTTTTTACAGATTCTAAAAACTTCCTTCCTGGCATTTGCATTCTCTCTTCAGATGTCAAAATCAAAGATAATGGACCATTGCTGGTGTTTTTGGAAGGGAGGGGTAGGCAAGGGAGTTTGCAGTCTCTGCACACTCGGCAAGTCAACGTACTTTACGTGCGGTGTGAGGGACTTAGTGTGTACCAACAGTAGTTCACTGTTAGCCAGTACAAGGAGGAGACATTGAAATTCAAAGCAAGCATTTTGAAAATTGTCAGTATTTTCTGATCCATTTCCCCACATACAAAGCAAACAGATCTCCCAAGGAACTTTGTGAACATGGTGCAAATCTAAATACGAATGGCGATTTTGTCCACAGGGCATGAATATAGACTTGTTCTGTCAGCAGCAGGGATACGTGTCAGGGATGCTCTGAACAACTGCTTCAGCCTGAAGCCTTTGACAGATAATAGCAACCCCATTCATATACGCTTAGTAAGTACCTCGTATAGGGTAAGATCTTAGCACCAGTTCCCCAGCCAAGCAGCAAGGGGGAAGGTTGGTAGCATGAAGCACGGGTACATCAACATTGAACCTGTGAAGATTTGGGTTCAACTCCTGCCATTATATCATATACAGAAATAGTTTGGTGGCTTTCCTGTCCCAGATCTGGGCTGTTTCAGTGTATGTCTTCTACAGAGGCCTAAAACCACAACAGCAAAATATTCTTATGTCAGTGTTATCAACCGAGATTCAAGCAGCAGAGCTGTGGTGGGAGTGCTTTTCAAAAAGCTTCTACATCATATGCCTGGGTCAGGCTTTCACTGTTACCTTTTTAGCAGTTAAAGATGTTCAATACAGATTATCCGGGTACAATTATGCTAGAAAAAGCACACAAAATATTCACTGAAGACATCATCAGGCACTGAAAGCTGAGTTTAATGTTTTGCAATGTCAAGTAAGTCTTACCTTCTCTAGTTTGCTGAAGAGCTTTCTGTGGCTTTGCTGCAGGCCATAATACACTGAAACGGGAAGTGCACTGTGACACCGACCCAATAATGAGATTTGTAAGTCAGCTAAATGGACATTCTTAATTTCTTTTAATCAGTTTTGATGGAATTGCCACTTCTAAGGCATTTCATAGTACAACACATAAAAAATAAATGTTTTCTCAAGGAGCTCTTGTTTGAAATGATACTTAAGCATTCATATTGTGGACTGCAGACAATCAATAATAATCATCATCATCATCATCATCTTTCCATTAGAAACTGTTCAAATTTTTTCAATTTTTTGTTGAATTTTATACATATGTATGCATTATACATATATTATACAGTTATATATCCATTTGTTATGGTTTTTGAAAACATGCACAATCTGAGTTTTCCAGTGTGGAAAACAAGTATAGTTAAACAAACAGATTCACAAGCATCAAATCTAAAGAATCCTATTTTGCTGTAGATTCATGAGTGCTGTGAGCTCCAAGGGGAGGTTTTCCTGCTGTTTGGACATTTAAGACTTCTTTCTCCTACTAGGAATGGGAGCTTTGCATTTTAGTAAGACACCCTCAGTGAGAGTTTTCTCCCGGTGAAAATGCTATCAGTCTTTCATCTCCACTTGCTTACCTGCTTTCACCAAACTTGTTTAATTGCTGTTGAAAGCCCTTCTCATCTGTCAGAAGTGCTTGAAATTGTTCCCTGAATCCAAAAGTCATTGTGGGTTCTGGAAGACTGACAGGTACACAAGCACAGTTATATGAGCTGCTGGAAACTTTAAATGTGTTTTCTGTGTCACAGGGCGAGGGCAGAAGCCCATGAAAGGCCAGGGCTTGTGCTACGTGGGGAGGGTCAGCAAACCAGCTGCTCTTCTAGCCACTGTTTTTCAACTTCGGGGTTTGAAAGTAGATCACTTAAGGATAATGTAGCACTTACTCATTTGAGCTTTAGGTTACATCTCTGAGCTAAATGTCTTCTCTTATCACCATCTCCCAGTTTGCAATGGGCATTGCTAAGGAGGTTCTCTGTGTGTATGTGTAATGTTATATACTTAATTTGCCCATATGTAAGTACGTTTGTGTGTCCTTGCAAATTTTATTTCTGATATAAACTGTACTCTATGCATTGCACTCTCCCTTTGATAAATGAATTAGCAATTTAAGCAATTGTCATGTAAAAGGAGTTGTGCTTAGACTGACGCTTAACTCATTTAGTGAAATAAAGAGAGGTTATTTGCAAGATGTGCACTATCCCGTTTGCTGAGCTTGCTGAGTCAGCAACACTCTGTGCTTCAATCTCCAAGCGATAACATGTTCAGCTTGAAGGGGCTGGGCTGCTCAGGAACTGGTGTATTGAAAACATCTCACCCTCAAAGGAAGTGACCCTTCCTACGTGTTCTGTCCCACCAGCTGATACATTTTGTGGGTTTTTTTGGTGGATATACTAGAACTTACAGTGAGTGTGACCAAAGGAACGCTCACATTCCTGAAAGCACATAATTTTTCCAGTTGTAGCAATTAGTCTAATAAAAGATACAATGTTTCCACACAAGGAGAAGATCCCTTACCTCTCTGAGATAAGAGCAGAGACCCCATAGCATCCTGACTCGAATTTACATCTTCGCAAGTTCCTATGGTACGCATGGAAGCAAGCATACTTCATAAAACGGGCCCTGGTTTTCTTTAGCTAGATTGCACAGGGTTTAAACACTTTAAGGGACAATCCAGTGTGCAGTGCAGCCAGTGGGACTGAGTGAAACCTGCTTCCCCAGAGAGTTTTGTCCTCTTATGAAAAGGCAGGTACCAGGGCGGTGAGCAGGCATGTCCGAGGTGGCCGCGGGCACTGGCACAGCCCCTGCCCGTTCCCAGCAAGGCTCTGCAGAGCTTCATAGTTTGTGCTGTGTGAAAACAGGCAGCTACAAGTGGATAACTGTCAGACATGTGCAGACGTTAATGCATTTCTTCCTCGTGTGTGAAACACATCTGTGTCTCTTCAGAGAGTTTCCATGACTGGCTCAGGCCAGCGCTGAGTCCTGTGACTGCAAGGTATTGCAAGTATTGCAGCAGACTGTGATTCACTGGTAAGTGGTGCCTGTGTGACCTAAGTGGAGTACTTGCATGGATATTAAAAACTGCATTTGCAAAACCACCTGCAAAAACAGGACGCTCCAACGCAGAAAGAACGATGCTGAATGCGATTATTTAAATAGTGCTGCAGATACAGCATCCCAGCCAGCCTGTGTCAGCATCCCACGGGTCAGCACAAAATATCTCTGTTGGTTTTGGACTGACTACATACCGCAGAGCAAAACCGTGTACTGGCTTGTAATATATGCAGTACTAAATGATGGAGAGATTGAATAGGTGTGGCGAGGGACAAAAAATCTTGACTATTAGGAACTGCCACAACTGCATTTAAAGTAACAACACGCAGAAGGGGTTAAGAAAGTAAATGTGGTTCAAATTTGCCATGTCAGGAACAAATTAAATCAGTGTGGTAGAGGATCCAAAGAGAAATGCATTTGGAAACACTTATACGCTGAAGCTGGGAGTCTGGGTACTAAGTAAGAGGAAATGGAATTTCTCAATAATCAAGATAAATTCATCTTAATTGTCTCATCAGGTTTCAGTGCTAGAGGGACCAGTATGTCAGAATATTGTATAAGCTGTTTAAGCAGGCTAAGGGAGATAAAAGAAATTATGTGAGAGGAATGATTTTGTGTATGACCCAGTGACTTATATCTGCCTAACTTAGAACTGAGAAGTGCAGGTTCTTCAGAAATGCAGTGCAATATGCTGATTATCAAAGCCCAGGAGCAAGCAGGGGTGGGCAGAGGTGATATTGTAAGTCACCGAACTGAATCTGAAGACAGGATGAGCTACTACTGCAACGTGGGAAGAGAACTGTGAAATTACGGGGAACTCTGTTTTGGAGACTTGCTGAAGATTTCACTTAGCTACCTGTGAAACATCACTAGAGTAGTGTTAAATACTGGATGATAGTTCTATGAAACAAATGTTGTAAAACCTGGCGTGGAAGAATTCTGCTTTCGGGAAGCCTGATAATAGGTAAAAATGAATTTATCCACTAGACTGGAAATCAGGGGATGTCTCAGGAAGAAATGATCATGACCTGATTACATTCAACATAGTTGAAGAGAAAACAGTCCCAAACAGTAGTATTTATACATGCTGTTTTGAAAAGGCCAATTTCCCAAAGCTGAGGACAGCCCTTACTGAAATAGACCGGGAAGAGAAATGTACGAATAAAAATTGCAAGTTTTTCAAGAAGAGTTTGCTAACTGGGCAAAACGTTGTTAAGACAACATGTGTGGCAAAAGAAGATAGAAAGTAGAAATGCGCTTACACATGTGTACACATGTGTTTAAATAGGTATATATTTGTCCACACGTATCTGTATATGGGGCTGTGTATGTATACCTATAGACACATATGTGGGCATGAATATACACAGTACTTACATATCTAAATAAACTGTGTGGCTGTATATTGGAAAAAAGGGCTAGAGAAAGGGAGATAGATACCCATTGATATTTATATGTTATGAAGTAAGGAAATTACTAGCAAAGGCCAAAACAAAATCTACTCTTGGCGAGCAAATGGTGTTCTGAAGGAGTTTTTAATTTGCATAAGAAAAAAAGTGTAGCAATGGCGCAGGCGCAGCAAGGGCTGAAGGCACTAAAACTGTTAATAAGAAATGCATAGATGGCTGAAATGTTCAGAAAATATTTCTAGTTTATGTTTGGAAAGAAACAAGATGAAGTACATATATCATGTCAGGACAGACATAAGTCTATCGGACCTGACGAGATGCATCCCAGAGTCCTGACAGTCTTGGCTGTTGTAGTTGCCAAGCCACTCTCCATGATATTTGAAAAATCATGGCAGTCAGGTAAAGTCCCCGGTGACTGGAAAAAGGGAAACATTGCACCCATTTTTAAAAAAGGTAGAAAGGAGGACCCTGGGAACTACCGACCTGTCAGCCTCACATCTGTGCCTGGGAAGATCATGGAACAGATCCTCCTAGAAGCTATGCTAAGGCACACGGAGGACAGGGAGGTAATTTGAGGCAGCCAGCATGGCTTCAGCAAGGGCAAGTCCTGCCTGACCAGCCTAATGGCCTTCTATGATGGAGTGACTACATCAGTGGACAAGGGAAGAGCTACAGATGTTGTCTATCTGGATTTCTGTAAGGCCTTTGACATGGTCCTCCACAACATCCTTCTCTCTAAATTGGAGAGATATGGATTTAACGGGTGGACTGTTCGCTGGATGAGGAATTGGTTGGATGGTCGCATCCAGAGGGTAGTGGTCAACAGCTCAATGTCCAGATGGAGATCGGTGACAAGTGGTGTCCCTCAGAGGTCTGTATTGGGACCAGTACCATTTAATATCTTCATCAATGACAGAGACAGTGGGATCAAGTGCACCCTCAGCAAGTTTGCAGATGACACCAAGCTGAGTGGTGCAGTTGACACGCCTGAGGGACGGGATGTCATCCAGAGGGACCGGATGCCATCCAGAGGGACCTGGACAAGCTCGAGAAGTGGGCCCATGTGAACCTCATCAGGTTCAACAAGGCCAAGTGCAGGGTCCTGCACCTGGGTCGGGGCAACCCCCAGTATCAGTACAGGGTGGGGGATGAAGGGATCGAGAGCAGCCCTGCGGAGAAGGACTTGGGGGTACTGGTGGAAGAAAAGCTGGACATGAGCTGACAATGTGCGCTCGCAGCCCAGAAGGCCAACTGTATCCTGGGCTGCATCAAAAGAAGCGTGGCCAGCAGGTCGAGGGAGGTGATTCTGCCCCTCTACTCGGTTCTGGTGAGACCCCACCTGGAGTACTGTGTCCGGCTCTGGAGCCCTCAGCACAGGAAAAGCATAGACCTGTTGGAGCGGGTCCAAAGGAGGGCCACAAAAATGATCAGAGGGATGGAGCACCTCTCCTATGAAGAAAGGTTGAGAGAGTTGGGGTTGTTCAGCCTGAAGAAGAGAAGGTTCTGGGGAGACCTTATGCAGCCTTTCAGTACTTAAAGGGGGCTTGCAAGAAAGATGGAGACAAACTTTTTAGCAGGGCCTGTTGCAATAGGACAAGGGGTGATGGCTTTAAACTAAAAAGGGTAGATTTAGATTAGATATAAGGAAGAAAGTTTTCACAATGAGGGTGGTGAAACACTGGCATGGGTTGCCCAGAGAGGTACTGGAGGCCCCATCCCTGGAAACATTCAAGGTCAGGTTGGATGGGGCTCTGAGCAACCTGATCTATCTGAAGATGTCCCTGCTCATTGCAGGGGGGTTGGTCTAGATGACTTTTAAAGCACCCTTCCAACCCAAACTATTCTATGATTCTATGATTCTATGATGAATTCTTTTCCAGCCCATCAAATTAAGAGAATGTTAGACAACACCTACTTTGGGAAAACAGCTTTAAAGTAGTAGACCCTGTATAACCTGCAGCTATGCATCCTAAAAATTTGTTTTAAAAAATTGCCTGAGAAATTGTCTGGCCCACTGATGTGAACTTTTAATAAATTTGGGGATATTGGAGAAATTTGCCAAGACTGAAAGCATGCTCATTTTTTTGCCAATGTCCTAATGGCACAAACAGGATAATTCTGATAACGGCAGGGCAGCTAGCCTGACCTCACTTCCAGCAAAATAACAGAGAAGCTGATATGGGAATTCAAGTAATAAAGAACAGGAATATTATTAATGGCAGCCAATGATGTTTTCATTGAACACAGGTCTTGTCAGGTAAGCTTGGCTTGCTTTTTTGTGTTAAGATTACCTGCTTGGTTAATAAAGTAACTATATCAGCATAACAGATCCTGAAAGTGTTCAGCTCGATATCCTAACATAATATGATCAAAAATGAAGCATTTTACGTTCTTGTGTAAGCACATGTCAAGTGGCTAAGAACTGATGTACCAAAAGCAGTTGATGCAGAATCACACTAAAAAGGATATTTCTAGTGAGATTCTAGTGCCAGATCAGGACTCAGCCCACTTCTGCTAATGCTCACTTCTTGGTCTTGCAGGAAAAATATTGGATCACTCACTGATTATGCATGGTGCTATAGAAAAGGGAATCTGAATGGCCTAGAAAGTGGAGTTCAGACTGAACAAAGAGTGCTTTAATACAGTCAAAAGAAAAATTATAGTCCTGGAAACAGGGAACTTGTAGCATATCTACAGAAATGGAGAATACAGCTTAGGAAAAAAATCGAGACTTTGGAAAGACTTCAGAGATCTTAATAGACAAACTCAGAATGTAGTCCTAGCCCAATGACAGGGCGAAATATCTAGCATGGTCCTTGAGTATGCACGTAGAATGAAGTTGGAGCAAGGGTCTGATTTTGTCTGTGTTTGTAATATGTATGCATATGGGGAGACTCCTGTGGAGTAACAGCAATCACATCACAGTCAGCACTTTAAAAGGTGATTTAAAAATTGAAGGAGAATGCAGGGAATAGCAAAAATTTTACCTAAGGGCTAGGTAATATACCTGCTGGTTGGAGCACAGTCTTTTTGGTCCACATGAAAAGTATATGGGGATGTCAGCACAAGTGTAACGCAAGTAGTGGTACAAGATGCAGATATGAGCTTGGGAAGGGCTCTTTCAGCCAGCTAGGAAATGTGTGACATAGACTGATGATGATAACCTGAAGCAGTGTCATCAAATTAGCAATAAATTATCCACGTGTTTTTACAAGTATGAACAATTAATTCCCAGAACAAGCTACCAAAGGGACCAGTGGACTCCCCACCTTTTGGTTCTTCAAACCAGGGTGGGACGCTTTTCTAGAAAGATTCCTGATGGGGCTAAACCCAGGCAGTAGGGTCCATAAAGGGCACAGAGCAGGGGATGTAGCAGCCTGTGACATGCAAGAAATCAGGCAGGATGACCTCCTTCTCTCTTCCAATCTTGAACTCTATGAACTGCTCCCAGGTTATAAACCTGGATGTGAAAGTTTATTCAAGGATGGAGTGCGCATGCTACGTATTTGTACATGCTTTTAGTACAGACATTTTACTCCGCCTTAAACAATTCCCTTTTATGTGTATAACGAAGTATGGGAGAATTAGTGAGATGCTCTTTATGCCAGATACTTCCTTGGTAATTAGAAGCAAGTCACTTAATTTCTGTGCCTCGGTTTGCCCACTTCTAGAGAGTGAACCCAGCTTTCCTCAGTCCCTCTCTCCACGCTGGAGAGACCTCTGGGAGGTACTATGCAAACGTATTCTTCCAAAAAGGCACAGGTAATCCGAAACCTGGGGTAGGGCACAGGACTGGCGTTTCTAACGGATCAGAGAGCTTCCATCCTGCAAAAGGTGTTCGCATTACCTTGGTCAGCAATCCACCTGTACTACAAACCTTGATGAGATAAATTGTCCTGGGACTGGTTATGTAACAAGCTTACTTTGCAGTTTAACTAGTGAATGTGCTGAGAGACCAGATTAATCTTTTAACTTCAACAATTTCTCCCAAGGGAAAACATATATAGCCTGGCTATCTGTAATATTATCCTCTTCCAACAGCCAGAGTGATTTGGCCACTTGAATGTTTGTTTGGCTTAAGTACATACAGCTCATGTGTTCACAGATTTTTTTGGAGGAGATGGAAGGACCCTGAGCTTTGCTTGAGATTGTACAGCTGGGTCTGTGGGCTTTCCCAGTTGGAGCCCTTCCTGAGGGATGCCATGCGACCTCTTTGGTGGGATGATTTTAGATGCTGGTATGGCATAAGTTGCTGTTTTGGTTTTTTTTCCCAGTAGGGCCATATTTAATTGTGTGCTCTCTCAGCCCATGAAAGCTGTTCATTTCAGAAAATAGTAGTTGTAAGTCTGGTACTATTATCGGTTTACTAATTGAGGACAAGAGATTGTTTTAATCCCGTGGTTTTAGTTCCTTCATTATGCTCCTGTTCTTCTCAGGAGTCCTCTAGAAAATGGAAAGGTACAGGATACAGAAGATGCAGTAAATTTTTATGACAAATGAAACATGACTTCCCAGAGTAACATACACTGTGTAAGATCCTTGCCATCTGTAAATTGCACCAAGTAGGTCAACTTTGGAAGTCAACATCCTATTTAAACTGTCACACTGTACAGAATTGCTAGTTTAACATTGGTGATTAATGACTGCAGAGTCCATAGTCTCGTTTCCAAGCAGACTGTCAGTGGCACTCAGTAGGTCCCCAGAGAGTCCATAGTACAAGTGCTTGGCAATCTTTCCTTTTATGTTTTGTGATCCAATTCAGATTGCTGATTTTCCATGAAGTGGAAACAAGGAGAGGGAACTGACATGAAAACACTGGCCTTCATTCTGGAGTCATTTCTAAACCTGATTTTTCCCCCCTAGAGTTTGTTCCTATTCTCCGGTATGCCTCTACAGGCCGAGGTATATATTTGGTGCAATCCCATGCGAGAACATTGAATCAAATGCCCACACCAGGTATGGATGTGGCCTGTCATCATGGAGGTCAGGGGAGACAGTTCCATCCCGGGGCACCCCATATCCTCCTGGCTGGTCTGTCCCCACCGCCCCAAGCCGTGACCCAGAACTGTTGATGCTCCTTCCCTGGCTCCCCTTTCTCTCTGCTCCTCCACTGAGGCAGAGTGCCACCCAAGCCCACCTGCCCTCCACCTCCTGGTCCCCATCCTCCCATCCATCCATGAGGGTCAGGGACAAGGGTTTATTTTACCATTGTGGGGACATCACAGAAATACTCAGTGGCACTGGAGGTTCCTTGTGTACTTGAAAGAGACAGCATAGCTCAGGCCCCTGCCAGATCTGCATGGACAGGAATGTAACATGCACCGGAGATAGGTCTTTTATTTCCTTTTTGGCAAGCAATCTGCTGGCTGGCCCAGACCAGGGGCTGGAAGAGAGGTGTCAGCGGCAGGCAAAGAGCTGACCTGCCCCCTGCCTCATCTGCTCTGGCTTCATGGGGCTTCACAGGAGGCTGCACAGGCCTCTGTGTTTGCAGGTGTGCTGGGTTTGGCTGGGATAGAGTTAATTTTCTTCATAGCAGCCAATATAGGGCTATGTTTTGGATTTGTGCTGGAAACAGTGTTGATAACACAGAGATGTTTTCATTATTGCTGAGCAGTGCTTACACAGAGTCAAGGCCTTTTCTGCTCCTCACACCACCCCACCAGCAGTAGGCTGGGGGTGCACAAGAAGTTGGGAGGGGACACAGCTGGGACAGCTGACCCCAACTGACCAAAGGGATATTCCATCATACCATACGACGTCATGCTCAGCATATAAAGCCAGGGGAAGAAAAAAGAAGGAGGGGACGTTCGGAGTGATGGCGTTTGTCTTCCCAAGTAACTGTTACACGTGATGGAGCTCTGCTTTCCTGGAGATGGCTGAACACCTGCCTGCTGATGGGAAGTAGGGAATGAATTCCTTGTTTTGCTTTGCTTGCGTGCGTGGCTTTTGCTTTACCTGTTAAACTGTCTTTATCTCAATTCACGAGTTTTCTCACTTGTCTGATTCTCTCTCCCATCCCACCAGGGGGGATTGAGTGAGTGGCTGTGTGGCATTTAGTTGGGCTGGGGTTAAACCACGACAGCAGGACATGGTGATCTTTTCAACCCAACACACATGGCGTCCACTACAATATTATCACCTAACTTTTGATTATTAGAATTTCCTATAATTTGACTTGACTAATCTTCTAACTTACCTTGCACAGTGTGTACAGTCGATGGTTGCAATATATGCTGAAACAATTTAGTTGAAGTAAATAAATGAGTAAGTCTAATACAATAGAGTTTATGGCATGTTGTCCTCCTGGAAATAATTTCAGCAGTAGTGAATTATGGAATATTTGCAGCTGGAAAGGTGTGTCCTTATACCCATATTTGCATAGATTTAGGCAAACTGTACAAATTTGCTTTAAAATTAAACAGAGCTAAATATGTAAGTTTTTTTGCCTCCAACGTATGAAGCTATACCAGGGAATTAGAATTTTATCAAGCAGGTGTCATTGCACCAGTCAGATCTATGAGATGCTGCTGTCATTTCGATGCAAAAGAATGAATCGTGGTAGGAAAATACTCTCACTTTTTTGCGCTGTTGATGAAGAAAATCTGCCAGAGCCTTTAGCCAGCTGCAGGCAAAGGTGAGAATCTGTAATTAATGCAGTACACAGGCTGTAGTTCAGAGGAGATCCTTCTGTGTTCCTCCCCAGCAGATGAAAGACAGGTTCAGCATAGGATCTTCCATCAACAGATACAGCTCATCAGCTCTTTGGTTCAGAGCCAATAAATAACTCATCTTCTGGGGAAATAATTTGCCTGGTATGTGTGAGGAAGTATTAATGCCATATTCCAGAGTGAAGAATTTGGACAGGAATGAGTGTCCAAGAGGGCTGTTTGGGTGAGCAGGAAAGTGGAGAGGCTTTCTTCTGAGCAGAGACTTAGAGAGTTTGAGTGGGAAGGAAAATAGGAAAACATGTCATGAGATGGGCAAGGCTATTTAAGCAATCCAGTAACATTAGCGTGAGAACAAATGAGTTTGAACTGGCCCTTAGTCTGGAAACTTAGAAAAGCCTCCTGGCAGTGGGAGGGGGTGAAAACTTGGCTAGCTTCTAAAATGGAAATTATGTCTGTAACTGAGAGTGTCTGATGTGGTCACCTGTGACAGCAGGGCTCTGGGCTTTCTGATCTAGGGCGATCAGCCTCGGAGAGACCTCCCATGCAATGAAGGATTTAAACACATGCTTTGCTCTGTGGGGATGTATTTGCTAATGTTTAAGCTTCTGTAGCTTAAGCATGTTTTTAAAAGTACATTGCATATGCATAGTTCAATTTTGCAGATGGCTGACGCATGAGGCTCGCATATCTGGCCTTGTGACTGCCCTGGACATCTGCTCCCGTGTGGGCTGTGTCTCTCCGTATTGCACCCATCCCGGGGGAAGAGCTGCAGCGCTTCAGTGCTGCACAGTGACCCAGTTCCAGCACAGCACTGCTGGCACGTACCTGGGTTTTGGGCAACCGTGCACCGAGCACCAGCAGGCTGGCTTGGCAGGGACCCATCCCAGGTTTCCTTGAGCAGCTCGGAGCAGAGGTGCTGTGCTGTCAGGGCAGGAAAGGCAAATACTACTGCAAGCAAGCATCCATCAGGCTAAGGGCGTGACTGTCACACTTGCTGGTAGGATGTGGCAGGTCCCTTGATGGTTTCTTAAAATAAATATTTAACAAGGGATTTTATAATCACAAGTAGCAAGTATGCTTTTAAAATGTTTGAAGGGAAAGAAACTTGCATAAGAATGAATTGGAGGCCAAGACCTGGTAGCCATAGATGTTTATATCAGAGGCTGGGGTTTCCTTCCGCCTCTTTTTGGCATATACTGCAGTTGCTTGCTTCAAGTCCGTCTCCGAAGCTGCCTTGCTTCCTGAATAACACTTCCTTCCTTAGGAGCAAATGCTTATGATGGCTGAAGTCATTGCATTTGTTAGTGATTCATGTAGTTGCAAGATCAGGGTTTCCTTTCCTCCACTGAAAATATTTTTTGAAAAAAAGATATTTTTTGCTGCCTCTGTTTTCGTAATTAACATTCACACTCAACTGTTGCATTACAGTGCAGCAGTACAATACCTTATCTGCAGTACAACATCTTACCCCCTTCTTGAGTACTTTTTAAACTGATAATTACTGGATAAGAGGGTTTAAAGCAGTCTTTATTTTGCAATGTTCAGAAAATTAACAGAGCTTGTATTTTCAGCCAGCTGATTCTGGATTTTACAAATTGCTCTTACATGGTTCAAGTCTTCACCACCAACTTCAGGTGTGCAGGAAAAAGGTGAAGATCCAGCTTCCAAAGCACGGACTCGAGGTTAGAGCTTGCAGGACTCATTTTCCTTTTCCAAGGGGAAGGCCAACATGAATCTTTCATCCTGAAACAATTTTTAAGATGGTCTCCTCGGCTTTATTAAATTTGAACCATGTTGATTGCAAGAGTGAAAGAAGAAAAGAAATGCAAGGAAGCGCCAAACTGAAAATGAACTTTGGCATATGCCGGAAAGAAAAGCAAAAGCTTCGATTTACAGTGTTGTCCAAGCAGCCTGCACATGCTTATCAGCCTGCGGGAGAAATGACCAGGAGGGTGTGGTTTTCTAAACCTTAAATTGCTCAGGTTTATGCAATTCAGCTTTTCTTTGTACCTTCTGTCATGCCACAGGCTTCCCCGTCTGACACATCTGCCAGCCGCTCTCTGCCTGCAGAGACGGGGCTGAAGGCTGAGTGCGGTGCCCTCGCCCGGCAGCGCCTGCCCAAGCCCGGCAATTTTACACCTGCAGGACTCCACCAGCGGTGGATGAGAGACACAGTAAAGGCAGACACGTGAGTTTAAAAACTTGTATTGTTTTTTGTGTTGTCCCCGCTTTTACCCTTCAGTTGGGTGCAAGTTGTTCCAGAGGAACCAAGGTGGAAGCAAATGTCCGGCAAACAAACCAGCCCCGGTTTGTGGCAGGAGGGACAAGGTCTGAACCTCAGCCTGATGCGCGGGAGTGCCAGGCAGCAAGGCAGCCATACATATTTACTGTGTCTGTCATTAGTGATTGAGTCTCCCCATAATCTAATGCGGGGATTATTTTTGTAATCTCACGGAGAAGACCGTATAATGTACTTGTATGTTGCTGCGTTTCTTGGTAGCCAGTTTTAAAATCCTACTTACATACGTACTACATGCTAGTATGCAAAAGTGCCATGCTTAGTTCATTATCTTTTTGTTAGCTAGATGTGTTCTGTCTTCCTTTTGCTAAGAAGGTCCTTTTCTTCAGTAAAGTGTGTTAAAATCCAACTGGTTATCTGTGGAGAGGTGCCATTTGTACTGCAGCTGCTTTAGCGTATTGTTTTATTAATCCTCTGGAAACCTATTTCTTCCCCTCCCCCAGGTTAAAACCCGCAAAGACTCACTGCAGCTGTAGGAGGTAAATCGAGGCTACATTCACCCCTGCTGTATCTTGCAGCTTGATTTTATGCATATAACTGCTGCTGAGGTGAGGAGAGAAAGATAACTTGGTTTAGTTTTTATCGTTAGCTCATGTTCTCTTCCACTTACTTAAACTTATACTCAGTTCTTAACACAAACCATCTTGTAATTCAGTACAGATATATGCAATGGTTGCAAACCTCTGAATATGTATGAATACACATAACTTCTTATAAGTTTCATTTCTACGAGTCTGATCATTCATGTGAGAAGATGTATGTGCATAGACGTACCAACATAGAACCCAGGACTGCAATAAGCATACGTGGACATCCTCACACACTGAAGTATATATTTAAAGTACTTGGTAGACAAGAGGTCCAAGTACATAAATCAGCAGCACCTGTTCAAATGTTTAAAGCTAAGAATGTTTTGGGGTGTTTTTAATGACTAGGGATGGACTGCTTCCATCAAGCTTTTAGCTGCTTTGACATCTACCAAGGAAAAACACAAAAAACAGGAAAGGTTTTCATATTAGACTTGTATTTCATGCTTTCCCTGGGTGCCTGGTGACTAGGAAAGGGTTCCTCCAACAGCAGGAAAAGCAAGAATACCTAAGGTGACTGTACTGGGCACTAACAAGGCTCTTGTTTTCCCACAGTCTCCAGTAGAAATGGAGCTCCCTGTTCATCCCACTCTCCAAAGCGCTTTTCATTTGCTCATTCAGGTTCATGCAGAACAATATCAAGGCAGCTCCATCACTTTTTTGAAACAGCACTGTCTATTATCTGCTGTTGTTGGAAAAGCACAAATGCTGATCTGCAAATAAAAGCCAGGATTCACCGTCAGGCATTTGGAAAGCTGCTGCCTTGCAAGGAGATGTATCCTCAATACTCCCATCCACTTTCCTGAGACTGAAAATTCCTCTTAAGGAAGTAATCTGTTACTAATTTGCTATTTAATATTCAGAGCCTATGTATATTTTCCAAAAATATAAATTGAATCAATCTGGGGAAGCTTGTCTCTTAGTTATCTTTTTCTTGACACCTGAAAATATTCTTTCTCCTGCTGCTAATTTCTCTTACTTGTTCATGGTCCTGTACAAGTGTCCTCCCCTTCGCTCACACAAGTTCTGCTTTTTGGAAGGCTGTTCCAAGCCCACATGTTTGAGCATTAACGGCATCAGGACTTCATTGTAGCACAGAGTTGGAAAGAGGAATGTTCCTGGCTTTGGGTTGTGATCATCTATCAGAAGAGAAAATTGAATTGTCTTTTGGAAGAAGTTTGAAGACGCTGGCGCCTTCCCCCAGCATAGCTTTTCTTTTCTTTTGCAAATTGCGAATAAATCTTGCACGCAGGACGAGATGATAGATTAGCTTCATTTCACTGCAAACCAGGAAATCAAACAACATTGTTTCCAGCAGGAAGGTAAATTAGTAAAGGCTTTCAAATGCAGAGAGTCTCCTCCAGGCTGGCTGCTGGAGGGAAGCAGTGCGGTATTTCTGGAGCTTTCAGTCCTGTCTGCAGGGCTTGGTGCTGCCGCCTGGCTCCTCTCACTGCAGGGACAGAGGGAGGCCTGCAGCTGATTTTGAGGGACACTGTGGCCAGACCTGTTTGGGGAGCTAATGAGGCCCCTCTCTGGTTAAAATGGCCAGACACTGGTATAATGCAAGGCTGCCTGACTTGGCACTTTGTTTGCAGTGCACGTCCAGTTCTTCCACTGGAATTTTTGCTCCTAGAAACTGGGATGTGCAAAGATGCAGTTGATCTTTCCGAGGCTTTCCCCAAAGGCTCAAGCTGAATCTGTAAAAAAGATCATTACCTGAATTATGTGATTCAAGGGGACTTTAACAGGGAAGCAGAAACTTTCACCTTCAGTAAATGTTCAGGGAATGGTTAGTTGGCAGCTCCTGTTGCGTACAACTGCCTCCAACTGCATACTATTGCCATGCCTCTGAGTAAACATCAATTACTCCTTTACAAGGAAGTCAAGGAGCTAAACACCCTGAAATTTCCTACCTGTCTAGTGGCTCCTGGCAACCCTCTCCTTGGTCCTCTGGTTTTACTTTAATACAACTGCAACATTCTTACCAAAACAAAGAGCCTTAATAAAACGATGGTTTCCACGTGCCAGTAATTTCTTATTAAGGGATGACGGCTACTTCTCTGCCTGGATTCATGCATCTTTTCAGAAAATGGCTTGTCTGAAAGCAGGTAAATTTTGATCTGGTTTTGGATATAATTTTAGTCTACTTTTGGTTTGCCTTTTTCCTAGTCTTTTGCTTTCCATGCCTACATGGTGTAGATACTGTTGAGATGCTCATGTTAAAAAATATGGGTGATGCTGTTATTTTATTTGCTGTTCTCCTTCAAAGCTGACTTTTGTTTGTAGCTCTTTGTACTATGTATTTAACAGTATCAGTTCACACAGGATTTTGCAAGTAGATCTCAGTGCTGGAAAGTATTTTGTAGCATAGCTTTGGGTTTTCATAGTTTTGGTCTGAGGAGTCATCTAATCATACTACTGCTATTTAAAAGAATATCACAGTTTAGATCCAGTCAAAAAGGGTCTGAGACACTGAAATAGCTATGACTTGTAGGAGGAATTTCAAAGAATCAAAAAATCCCCTTGCCTGCCTGCATGCAGCAGATCACGTCTGACCGTGTGGAAGGATGCAGGAAGCAGGACAGTTTGAGCACATAATTCTTAATTGGTTTCTCATCATGGGATTAAACAGCACACAACTGGTCTCCACACCCACAGAACCGGTTCTGGAAGCAGATATTAATTCAGCCACAGACCTAACTATCTTTCCCAGGCTGAAGTCACTCGCGTGTCCTGGCTGACAAAACCTTAGTAAGCCTCTTCATTTTAAGGAGAATGTTACAAGGCCATCAGCAACACATGCGTGTTAATTAGCCATGGACTTTATCAGGGAGCTCCCACAAAGCCCCAATTAAAGCAATGATAAATCAAGCCCAGTGAGTAGTACCACACTCAGGGGTGCTGTTTCCCAGCACTGAGCAGATGAGGGCAGAACCAGGCTCTAGAGGATGTGTTTTGGTATCTGAGGGCTTGGTCACTATAATAAACAAAATTTATTTGCTGAGACATTTGTTGGACAGGAATCTTAGTCATTACCCTGCTACAAAAAGTGTCCTGGAGTGGAAACTATTGCACAGCCTTAGCTAGAGAGCTGCTTCCACTCCTGCTCAAATACTTCGTGTTTCACCAGTCCTTTCCATTTGGAAGGTGGTTATAAGGTCTAACGCACAGCTCATTCCCAAATGAGCAAGAGGGACTATCAGCAGATATAAATGGGCACTGTCAGCACTACTTCATAAGAGAGATAACTGAGTGAAAGACTCTGTGCTGTTTGTTCAAGACCCAGAAAGTAACCAGTGTTAGCACCAGAAAACTGATAGTCAGACCACAGTAGCTGGGCTGCTGAGTTCAGCCTCTTCAGCATGCAATGTTTCCCTCTTTCAAACTGTGCATTTTTCTTAAATGTGAAATTCAGCACTTGGCGTTGCAAAACAACTGTGAGCTCATCCAAACTTCTTCCCCTTGCCCCCTGAAATCTCTGTTTCTAGCTGCGTATTGTGCGTATGCCCATTATTTAGGAGGTTGCCTCTGGGCTGTACTGCTCTCCTAAGTTGCTGAAATTTACTTGTTGACTGCCCTGCCTGGGCTTGTGCCCTCCTTTTTCCAGGTTCCTGAATGGAACTGGGCCCCAGCAGCTGTCACCTTGGGACTGGGTGGCAGGGAATGCTTTTGGATTGTGTTATTTTAAAGACCAGAGTGTCACTGTTTCACACAGTTCTTCAATAGAGACTGTTTTTCCAGTTAGAATTTGTTTATTCAGTCATTTTTTGTGGATTCAAGTGGCAGGAGAAGGAAATAGTAAGATACAGATGTAATTTAAGTTATAGACATTTACAGACCTATAACTTAAATTACAGATTAAATATGCAATCTTTAATAATAATAATTAATTATATATAAATTATAGTACTGGAGTTAGGTGCAATGTAAGTAGAATTGAGATACAGATGATTAAATCCTTGCTCCACTGAATTTGCTTAATTTTGCCATTGAGCGCAATGGACCAGAGGTTTTACTGAAAGCGTTCGCTTCTGTTGCTTAGTCACACTGGGGAGCCAGCTGCTGCAAGTTGCTGCTGTCCTCCCCGGGTGCATGTTCATAAGGCAGAGGATGCAGTCCTCGAAGTCAAGAGTTTGTGAAGGCTTTCCCTCAGATCAGGTGTGAGAGCATCTCTGTGGCCACATTGCCGCACAAGGACTCTTGTGATGGAGGCCGGGCATCAGCACCACGGGAGCCTGGCCCTGCGGCGTGGGAGCAGCCAGCTGCCCCTTCCCCTGCTCACCTAACCATGCTAAAAAAGGTCCCCACAGGGTGTTGAGAGAACTCATTAAGTAGTTTGTCAAGCATTAAGAGAATCCTGGATCAGAGGAGCAGTTGTAAAGGCACAGTGTAATTAAAGCATGGCTCGCTTCATTACGTGTTATTAGCAGGGTTATCTGTCAGATTTAGTTATTAAATGTTACCTTGTGGTCACATGTGAGAAGATGCTGTGTGGTCTGAGGGCAGCAGGCACCGTGGCCATGGGAGGCAGGGTGAGGTGTAAGGCTCCTATGTCCTCTGGGGCAGAAGTCCTCCACTCTGCCCCTGCCCTTTCATTCCCTCTTCACCAGCTCTTCCCACCCCTGGCGCTGAGGGGACAGAGGGTTAGCATCACCCACCTTCCCTGATGACCCACTTGGGGCCCTGGGAGAGGACTGTGAAGAGAGATTAAGACTTATTGTGAGGCTGTATTGAGTTAAGATTTTCACATTCTCATGCATCTCACTTTGCATATTGTGTTGTTATTTTCAAGTTAAGTAGGCCAGGCCCGCACAGAGGACACGTGGTCAGCATGCCCGGCTGTTCGTGCAGATGCTGTAGCTCTTGCGTTGTGTTTGTCTGTGCAGAGTGAACATCTACCAGGTGCTCTCTGGATACGTTTGTGCTGGCTGAGCCACTCGCACGTCGCGAAGCTGCAAGTGAGTTGGGCAGGTTGTTCTTCATCCTTACCAACATAAATGTCATTCCGCAAAACCACAATGGAGTTTGTGCCACAAAAGAGATAAAAGCTACTTTAAAGCATTTTAGAGGGTGCTGAGGTTTGGTTTTCTTTTTGGTAAATATTCTTTGTCCCACAGATTGGGAAGTCAATGAGATTACTTACCCGCTGTCTGAAGACACAGAATCTTGAAAGCATGGTGAGCAAAACATTTTAATCGAGACAAACAAGTCTTCTCTGAGACTAAATGGGCACCGCTGGCAACCAGGTTGCCTCCATCCAGCCATGCCTTTCATCTACCCCAAGCATGTTCAATCCCTTTTCCCTGCTTCCCAGTAACCCCTAGCCCCTTACCCTTGCATGCTGGCAGCAGCTTGCAGTCACACTGAGGGTCATTTTTTCCCCTGATGGACCAGGGTCACTGGGAGTTTTGCTGTGCTCTTTCAGCTAGGCCAGCTTGGAGATTAGCTGAACGATGCATGGTGGAAGAAGGGGTATCTTGCTCTTCTCAAAGAGACTGGGTACCTTTGGCCTTGGGAACATAGTAAAAAGTGCATCCACTCATTAGTAAGCCAGAAAGCAAGGGGCGTGCCTGGGGAGAAACCTTTTTGTTCGGGTAGGTACCTCCATTGACCATATGGGCCGTCCCAGTGCCTGTGCTGCTGTGCATGGTAAGGCATGGAAGCTGGAAGTGGGGAAGGGAAGTAGAACAAGCTTTTTGGATTACATATCAGGGTTCAGTGGGCAGAAGAATTAATAAACGCTATTTCCCTGTGGCTTTGTCTAATATGGTGTAACTCCAACTTTAGTTTTTCTTGAGGGCTGCCTATGCATAGTTCCTTTTCCCTGTCTGTCTTCATTGATATCCAGTATGGTTTGGGCTCACTCTGCAGCCTTGCTTTTTGTGGGAATACTAATTTTTTTCTCTCTCCTACCCAGTCACCTATTCTCATGGGAACTGTGATAATTTAAGGTATATGGAGGCTTCTGCCATTCTGTCAGAGTGGGCTGAAATTGAAAAATGGATCCAAAAGGTACTGGGCAGAAAAAGGATGAACGAAAAGACTCACAGAGAGAGAGAGAGAGAACAAGTGCAGAACTGCCCTATTTCGTTAGGAAACGGGGTAGATCATGGAGTTAATATCAGGAACCAAATTTGTGCTGAAGGTGCAGAGCATTTTATTTTATTTCATTTATTTTAAAGCAAATGCATTTTATTCCAAGTTTTGCACTTTACTTGTAGAGGCACAGTTTTTGTGTAATGCGTAATGATGTCCCCAGTGTGGGTCCATATATGCCCTGGGGGCTAGGATGCCTGGATTGAGGAGCACCTGGCGGGAGTACCCCATAGCTCTATAGTGGTGCGCAGGCCCACGTTTTCTTGCTCTGAAACACAGGAGGAGGGTGGGCAGACACATGTCCCCCATCACAGAGATATGCCAGACACACCTGGAGCAAGGACCAGGGATGAACTCCCTCATGCAGTTTGCATGGACTGTTGTACCTATTCCTAGCTACCAGAACCTTGAAAGGCAGCTGGGGCATGCGGTTGTCCAGCCACACAAATACAGGTTTGTGATTTGGTCAAATGGCTGAAAGCAAGCTTGTGGTATTTGTGAGGTTGCCAGTCTTATCAAAGTCAGCCAGAGCAATCAGCCAAATCAGAGCTTTTGTTACATAACTAGCAAGGCAATTTTATAATTTAGTATGTGAAATGCCGATGGCATTTATTATGTCAATTAGGATGAGCACATGTTTAGGAAGCACTTTAGGAGCCAATCATAATTGCTTACATAGTCTGGCTTCAGCCACATGATTGACTTCCTTTGAGCAGGTAGTCTGCATGCCTTCGAGAAGCAGTTGCCCACAGCCTGCCCATTTTGCTACAACTCATCTTTGCACTTGGAGTCTGAGCTTGTAGTTCTGGCATAAGCTGTTGGTCCAAGTCTGGGTTTTCTGAACTTTGAAAAAAGCAAGAAACAGAAATTATTACCTCAACCAACATAGTATTTGGCAACTAGAGGCTTGCCAGCAACAAGTCTTCTCAGAAATACTACCTTCTGCTAAGGTGAGTTCATGCATAGGACAGGTTCGTTGTAGTGTGGGCAGGTTAACCTGTGGATACGTACTGTCTTATTCAAACCTTCTCTTCACTCAAATCTTGTCCAGCTGCTCCTAATATTCTCAAATTACTTCTGGGCTGAAGTTTTCCATTTTAACATGCGGAGTAAAGTTTTGTATCCATGAAATCGTCAGAAAGAGAAATTCAGGTTTGCGTGGCCATGCGAGAGACAGACGAAAAAGCAGAATATATTTCATTACATTCCTAACAGATGTTTCAGATACATAATTCCACAACAAAAAACTTTTTCCAACATTGCTTTATTCTGTAAATTCCAGCATGAGCCACAGAGAAAACCTTTTTTTTAAAAATAATCTGGTTCTGGTTTTTGAAGTTATTGTGCGTGCAGGCACAGTATGACATTTCTGTTAGGTTTCACATCTTGAGCTACAACTTAAAAAGTTGGGGTTATTCACTGACTGTACTGTACTGTTGGATTTTTCTATTCAGTTGGAAATGCCTTTCATCACTAAAGGCTCTGCAAAGCGCTTTGATTGTTATAAGCTCTGAGAAAGACTTTTTTATTAATAGTAGCTCTGAAAAACCAGCTGTCTTAAAGCTGGGGCCAAGCAAAGGAGAGGTTTTGGAGCTCCTGTTTGTTGTCTCGGAGACATTCTGTACTGATGTGCTGAACTTTTAAATACAATTATTTTCCTCTAAGAGCCAGCTCTAACAGTCTTTCCTATAATCTTAAAAGTCAAGCTGAATTCTATCTGCTAAATTGATATCTCTGGGATCCCCAACTTTTCTCCAGCTACTGACTTCTTACCTGGAGGTATGCATCTCACCTCTGCCCATAACAAATCTTTGTTGGAGATGGTCTACTGCTGATTATGCCTCAGGCAGAAAGAAAATGTTGTGACTTTTCTACAGGTAGAACAGATGTAAAAATAAGGGTGGAGGGGGGAAAAAGAGAGAGAAAGATACACATAGGAGGAACGCTGGTCCTAAGATGTGATGATAAGGTTTTAGACACCTTAGTGTTTTATACCCTTCCTTTGAACAATGTTTCAAATCTAGGCAGACTGATTCACCCCTTTGGCCTAAGTGCAGCTATGCCAAGGTTGGTGCAAATTATTATGTGATATTTTTTAGCCAGATCTTTGGAATGTGAATCACTGTCTTTTTGGATGGAAAATGCTGTATAATAGGTATCACTGGAGCATGGGTCAGTGTAATGTTTTCCACAACTGTTGGCTAGTATTGTGTAACAAACAGACCTCCAAATGGCCTCCAAAATAAGTACTACCTTGAACAGTAAAGTCAGTGTAATCTATAAAAAACTTCAGTCAGAGAGAAGCAGTTAGTGGTACAAAACACAGTAATGGGAAAGCTGGGAGGCCTGCTACCAGGAAAGACAGTTTGATGAAAGATAATAAATTAAAACAGCATTAAAGTTTCTCTAACTAATGGCAAATAATTTTGTATAAGTATTCAACCTGATGCCTTGTTATAAAACCCTGAATATGAAATAGGTGGAGTGATTTTGTGATCTGGATTCTCACAGGAGTAGTAAGGGCTATGCTCTCCTGAGTATCATCACAGCTAGTCCTACATAACCTGAGGGTTTTGAGCTTTTGCTAGAGGGTGAAGGAGGACCTCTGCTCCTGCTTGGATGTGATCCACTCTTCTCCCCGGTGTGGGTGAGCCACTAGATGGGGACAATGCCCACATCTCCTGACCTGCCCAAGTCTAGCCACTGCCAGCTGGGCTGAAGCTTCACTAAAGAATTAATTCTGTGACTGTGAAAGGTGCCAATCCTCCTAGAAATTTTATGCAGGGGTTTTTTAACATTAAGAAGCAAGATGGAAGTCTCCGGGCTCTCAGCAAAACAAGCTGAGTATCAAGAAAGGCAGATGTTGGTTGCAGCATGCTCAAAGCTAGTGTGGTGACTGGTGAAAGGAAGGCCAGGTAAAAGCATCTCCGGAAGAATAATGAGCTTGTAACTTTACTTAGCAGCTGGCAGCACTGCTGTCATGGAGCGGTTTCCTTACATGCCTGCAGACCAGCCCCTTTGGCCATGCAGTGCCATGCTGAACTGCATTAAAGGATGGCCGTGACTCAGAGGTGCACATTCATAGGAGATAACAGCCCATGCAGGGGCCAGGGCAAGAATGCAGCACAACTTTGTTATCACAGTCTGGCTAAGAAGAGCACAACAGCTCTGTCAGTAGTACCTCTACCTCCTACGGGGTTGTGTGGCAGAGAAACAGGGCATGAAAAGGCATCCCCTTCTAATCAGCGGATATAGGATTTGTTATGCACATGCTTAGAGTCCAAAAATAAAACAGGAGCATAAGTATGTGTTACCTAAATACACAGAGAGAAAAAACAAAACAAAACATAACAAAACCAACTAATACTTAGTGATCTTGCTGTACTATTCAGAATCCATTTTCCTCTTGCATGCTGGCCACTCTTTCCCTTCACTCTGAGGATTTCATCATCCCCAAGCCATGCTACTTCAGGGCAACTGGAGCTAAATTCCTCTACCTGTTTTGCAGCTCATCTGTGTCACTCCTTCATTTTCCAGTGATGCCCATTCACTGGCGTGTCTTTCACCGCTTGGGATTTAAGCCGGATGCTGCCCTTCCAGGCTCCGCATCACCGTTTCTCTGGCCTTTAGGCATCTCTCTATTCCTTCCTGTGCTAGCCACTTCCTCACTGTCTTTCATCACTTAATTCTTTCTCTTTTAGCCTTGGCTGCTCATTTTTTGCTACCTGAAGCTTCTTCTGTTTTGTGCCACGCTGCTTCCAAGTGCAGCCTCCTGAACTGCTGGGTTAATATTTGATGGTGCGGCTGGGCGGAGGTGGCGGGGCTTTGCCACTCTGCTCGCCGAGCCCTCCTCCTACACTGCTGCCAGTGTAACTGTGGTGGTAAGTCAGGATTTAAGCTTAAGGTTGCTTAAATGTTTCATTTGGGTGGGACAACTATGGGCTTGGCTGTGCAAGGAGATGAAAGACTTTCTCTCTACCTACTCTCCATGTTTATTGCCCATGGTTTTTGTCTGGGTTTGTTTTGTTATTCTCTTAAACACTTCCAGTGGCTGCAAATTCCTAAACAGTGAAGACCCGTAAGATGCAAACTCCTTCAAATAGGTGCAGTCTGTTGGGTAACTTTTTAAAAAAATGTGTTACCATGATACTGGCTTTCACTGTGGCCACAGCCCTGGGGATTATTTCATGCCCTGATGTGACCATTCTCATTCCAGCTTGTGGCTGAAAGCTTGGCAATATGGATATCCAGGATGAAAATGTTCTTCCTTCATCATTTGCTCCATATTCCCGTGCTTCAGCTCTGTGCCTTGGGTGGCAGCTTGACTTACTGCAGTGTCACAACAGTGTGGAATTCTTACAAATCAGTATTTAATTGTATTTATCTAAGCCAAGCTGTGCTAGGTGCTGTACAATTATGCTAAATCTGGGACCCAAGTTGTTGAAAACTACCTGCACAGCAGTGAAGTGGCAAACGCTGGCGTTGTCTTCTTGGGCATGGCACCACCACCACGTCTAAAAGCTCCTCCTGGCAATCATGCATGCAGCAACCGGTCCCTGTAAATATGGCTCTTGCTGTAAGCTAGCGTGAGACTGCCAAGGGGACATCCTGGCCCTGCTGAGGTTGCCAGTGGTGTTGACACTGACTGCATATGGATGTAAGATTCCTCCCCGCTCCTTTCCCCTCTCCTCCTCCCCCAAGCATGGGCCCCAAAGAAGAGACGTAATAGGTAATAATTGCCTTTTTTCACTTAGCTGTGGTTTGCCATCTACCTGTACAAGGTTCCATGCTCGAAGTGTATTTTATTATTCATAGTTAATAGAAGAAGTAGAAATATGCACTGGTTATCAGCAGATCAATTTTAAATCCCCCTTTCCCTCTCTTCTACATTGTTCAAGAGGAACCATTAGCAAAGCTTAACACCAAGTCTTTAAGCTTCCTAAAAGGACATGAAATTAATTATGTATCTTGTTATGACAGCGCATAAATGTTATAAATACAAATGACTGCAAACATTGCAAACAACATCTGCCTCTGACCAAATCTGTCAGTTGTTGTGCGACAACTCCATCGCATGCCCTCTGTGCTAACTCCTGTGGTGGTATAATCACCTCCCAAAGACAGACAGCGATCATTTCATTGCTTGATACGTCCAGCAATTTAATAAGGTTCATCATGGGTGAACATAGACCAGATTAGCCAGAAGAGGCTGATAGTTCTTTTGTTTTCAGAATTTATGTTATTACCTCGTCTAAATTTTCTAAATAACAGAGGCCACAGGACTTGAATTAAGTCCTCCTAAAAATTCAATGCCTGTTACTAATTAACATGGATGATTTTGTTTCCCTGCGCTGTAGCAAGTATTTGTAATTTATGTAAACATTGTAAAATTCAGGTACAGCTCCCCGCATCTGCATTTTTTCCACTAGCAATGGGTTATTAGCATGTCAGGTCCATAAAGAGTATCTGTAATGTGGCCATGAGAGTCTGGCTTTGCATCCGCTGGGGCTTCTCTGATCATTTTTGCTGCAGCAGAGCATGGCCTTAGGACAACGATGCCTCTCTTTCTCCATTGTCATTGTGGAAATAACTGTAGTCGCTTAGGAGCTGTAGCGCTGTTTCCAGTTGTACCTGATTTGTATCAGGGGAGTTGATGTGTTGTACACATGTGAGCAGAGGAGCAGTACTTTCAGGGTTAGGGCATGAGGCTGGGAGGGGGCCATTCAGATGCCCGTGCTCCTGTTCCTGGGGGCTGCTTCTGCATCATAGCAGGGCTTTGGGTCCAGCTTTCAGCAGGCTAGCTGATGGGGGCTGCGTGTTGGGTCTCCTGCCAGCAGGAAGCAAGAGTTTCTGTCCTTGGGAACATCCATGAGGCAACAAAATGTTGGGTTTGGCCGTACTCTGGTGCATGCTCCATGGGGAGAGCACCCATGTGGGTCCATCTATGTGTGATGGTGCAAGAGGACACGGCAGGAGAGTGGAGAAACAGCATGATATTACCTGCTCCTCTGGTTGCCCTGGATACCAGACATTTCAAAAATGTAGGAAAGAACAAAATTCACAAAGCAATGCTATTTTTGTCATGCCTTATTGATTTCTAATTCTTTTTGTGGCTATTTTTAAAGCCAAAATCCCGCAGATTCCCAAGCTGTGTATTGCCATTCTTGCAAGCGGCCCTGTTGACTTTGGATGGGGTCCCTCCGTAAGCGAAGGATGTGGAGATCAGCTGAATGCTCTGCCTTTCACTCTGTGAAACACACCTACTGGTAGATCAAACACCAGCTCGCGGCCACCCCACTTTGTCAAGAAGTTGGCTAAGAGCCACCTACCAGGAGTCACTTGTGGTGCCCAAACAACGCCCGCCTCAGCCTCATGATCATCTTCTCTCTTGTTTCATTTTGCTATGTGTCACCTTAGTAGAACCAAATAATATTCTTTTGATTTCCTATATTAAGATAGCAGGTAGAGGTATTTTCTGCACTATAAAAAGGTGTTCGTTTCTTCACAAAGAGCTGTTCATAAAGCTCTGGTGAATATTTTTACAAAAGGAAACATTTGCCGCAGAGTAGAATATTTTAAATATTTGCAAGAATTCTAATAGGTGATGATTTTAATTCAAATGAAGCTACTGCTAATCAGGAGACAGAGCTTATGCAGAACTTAGCCTTGCAAGCGAAAAATATTATTATACAGCCACTTAGCATAATTGCTACATAGGAATAGGATCTAGCAAGGCATTAAAGTGAATGTTTGACATTTAAGCATCTGGATAGAGTTAGTGGGGCTATCATTTTACCTTTATGTCAGAAAACCCCTGCCATGTTAAAGTTTAATTTATCAGGTTTAGAGCCCATGAGCTTTGCGTAAAAATAAGGTTTTATTTAATATGAAAATGTGCTCTGTTATAGTCAGATTTTTTTTTTTATTCTTTCCCTCATTTGCCCTCAAACGTGGGTGTCTGAGGCTGACATATTGTCTCAGCAAATTAAGTCAAGCTGTAAGGAAGGGTACAGTGTTGTGGCAGAGCAACAAATAAGATTTACATTTTCAAGGAAGAGTAGTAATTAGGCCATTGCATATTTTATATCTTCATGTTTATTTTCAAAGCAGTATATCAAAATAAGCATAGATGTAATGAGACATAAGTGGTCCAATGAGCAGTCAGGGTTCATCAAGTAAAAACTACAAATTACTCTTCAGTTTTGCTGCCACCCACAGAGTTTACATCTTTAAAATACCAGCAGGCAGGTGCTCTGGCCAGAGCTAATTGGGTCTGCAGTTAGGGACATACTGGGTTTCTGTAATACAAATTATGAAGGGAATAGGCCTAATTTTGAGTGATACGGTACTTGGCACCGTGTTGTGCACTTCACTTCAGCACATGAGGTATTTGGTGCTTTGGGAAGTAAAATGAAGTTTTGAGCTGGTTATGCTGGTGCAGATGGTTATAACTGCTTGACTTGAGGCCTCCAGAGCAGTGCCATGGGCAGATAAGCAGACAAGCTTTGAATGCAGGGTCCCAGGTCCCTGAGACAAGATGGTGAAGATTTGAACTCTCCCCAAAGTACATTCTTGATGTCTGTAATGCCATTGTGCATAATGTAGAAGATGGGGTCTTGTGTTCAATGGTTTTGACAATCAGAGAAATCCATTGCTGCTATGGGAAGAGGATGGTCTGGAGGGTCCCAAGGTCTAAATCCTCATGACCCCAAGAGTGTCCTCCCTTCGGCTGCAGGTACAGTGTCAGTACACTGGTGTGTGTTAGGTGAAGTTGCTGCTCTCCCTTGCTGTGCTGAGCAGGTGGCTTGAGCAGTAACCAGTATTCTTACCAGTATTTCTGCATACAGTCTTGCAGTGTTTGCCTACACTTGGTGCTGCTTTTCCAGCAGAAGTAATGTGACCACAAAATCAGCTGAATGGAACAGAAATTATATGCTAATTTAAGGTTTTCAACCATTAAATGCCTGTAGTATTCTTCCTATTTTGATAGCTTTCTTTACAATGAGAGTATTGTGTAAATTGATCTAGATTTAAAAGAAAAGTCCCTGGAGTTAACTCTTTTTAAAATTTTTTCACTTCTTTGCTTCATCCCCCTATCCCAAAGATGCCATCCTTCCCTAAAAACCGCTAGAGTACTTCATATCCAGATACATACTGTAAGTACGGTAAGAGAAAACAATCCAGAACATAACCCTTCGGCTTTCTTCCCCACAGACCTGATGGCACACAAGCCTTGCTGCAGCTCTCATGAATAGAAAACAGGTCGGGTATTTCCGTCTGCCCTCTTTTGAATGGCATCAATTCTGATTATGAGCCAGAAAGAAGAAATGGAGGATAGCTCCCCACCACTCTGTGTCACCTGCGGCCAAGTGCATTTACCGGAAGAAAACCACTTGTACAGCTACACCGAAGAAGTAGATGATGACCTGATATGCCACATTTGCCTGCAACCTTTGCTTCAGCCGTTAGACACGCTCTGTGGTCACACCTTCTGCACAGCCTGCCTTACGAACTTCCTCGTGGAAAAGGACTTCTGCCCCATGGACCGCAAGCTTGTGATTCTCCAGACGTGCAGGAAGTCCAGCATACTCGTGAATAACCTCCTGGACAAGCTAATGGTTAGCTGCCCTTTCACAGAACACTGCTCAGAGGTCGTGCAACGCGGTCACCTCGAACAGCATTTCCAAACCCAGTAAGTTGTTGTTGATAAACCCTTTTTTCACTCTTTTTCTTAAGGAGAGGAAAAAGTATCCTCAATTAGTGCTGATTAAAATAGACAATTAATATAAAGAAAGATTTATAGATTTCATTCCCAATGAATGCCTACAGTATCATGAATTTAGAGCTGAATTTAGTCCATTTATTTGACAATATCTCCTTTTTCAGAACCAAATGCATTCAAGGTACTTCATGCTATCGTTAGCAGTTCTCAGCGGATACCTTGTGGTTAGCTGCATAACGGAAGTGTGTATTTAGTCATCCAAAGAGATCTGTGAGTTTTGGGAAGCTGAGCTATCATAAATATTTTAGTAGTACATTAAGGGTTTTATAATTGCCCTTTCTTCAATCTTTTTTTGAATCGCAAATGACCTATATGAGAAGTAGAGCAGAAAATATTCTGGTTTGGTATTGGTCTTCGGAGCCGAGTGTTCCTTTCTTCCAGGTGAACACTTACCCGTGCACCACACCGTGGGGCTCACAGAGCCCCGGCTTCTCTGACACCGTGTGGAAGAGGACCCTGGCTGGACTCCCCCTCCAGGCTTACCTCTCCTGGTGGCCAGGACACCCTTTCTCTTGCCTCTGGGAGAGACATCTCCAGGGAGCAATTTGGTTCCTCTGCAAGGAGAGAACTGGTGATGGATGATCCTCTGTTTTGCAGGGTAAAAGCACATGCTGCTGCTTTTGTCTTGCGTCTTCTGTCTTTTGAAAAGAAGGCAGAAGGGTAAAGAGATACATTTAGGGCTGTGATTTCTGATGGCAGACAAATGCTTTGGCATAGTCCAGGTATAACAGCACCTTGGATTTGAGGAGATGTGAGGTCTAAGGGATGTCCTTTTTTGTGGCCTGTATCTGTTGCCAGTGAAACGACTTGCCCTGTGGTTTGCAGGTGTGAGTCGTGTTCCTAGGTGTGTGCATTGTGAAGGAACCCCTGGGCCATCAATGCAGGGCTCCAGACTGCTGCTGGGGCACATTCCTGCACAGACATGGTAATGCTGAGGGTCAGAGCATCCTTGGTGAGCGGGCTGGTGAGCTGGAGCATGGACGTGTGTTCACATGGCTGCAGGCTTCTGGGTCTTGAAGCCCATAACTGGAAATGGCTCTGTAGCCTGCAATTCAAACATGTCCCCATTTGAACTGGGGGTGTCATTTTCTAAAGCATCTGGATTCTCATGAGGAATTTATTCACTGAAGATATTCACTGAAGTTACGGTTGTTTAACCAACCAAAAAATATGACTGTTTTGCATTACTAAAACTGAAAAAAAACACTAGCAATAAACCCCTTGCAGAAGGCAAAAGCCCACTTTTCACATGCTAGAGGCTTGCTGTTTGTGGATTTGGGTGCCCTTGGCCCACCCAGTCCGGGACCTGGCTTTCCCTGTTGAGGGTGCTGCTGTCTCATGGCGTAAGAGGCAGCAGCAGCAGCTTCCAGCCCAGGCCAGCGGTGTGCTGCAAGGTTAGCTTTCTGCTGCTAAGGGATAAAATTAGAAAAGTTACTTATCATTTTCTGCCTTTGGTCAGTCAGTACTTCTCTGACATGCCTCAAATACAGATTTCAATAGTAATGCAGGTAAAGGGACTGACAGTCTGCTGTGAGCTGCTGTCACTGAGATTATGTTTCTCTATAGATTCCAGCCTCAAAATCTTGATCCCCTACTGCAAATACCCTTTCCCTTTGCTCTACGTTTAGCTGACTTTAATGTATTTTAGATCCTCCTTTTAGTCTTCATTTTTTTGAAATGATGGAGCTGTGGCCTTAAAACCGGCAGGAAAAAAACCCTCACACAATAAACAAACTGGAATTTTGTTTTTCGCACAGAAGCCACACAACTAGCAAAATTCCTGATTTCTAGTGTTGACTTTCCTACATGGACATGTGCAAGTCACTCCAGTGTCTTGGTTTCTCCTCCTTGAGGTAGTGGTAAAGAAACACTTCACATACATGCCTTGCAGATTTTCAGTATTGTCAAACATGATTTGACCCTGTAAAATCCTGGCAGGATTTATTCTAGTGCTTATCACTGAATGTCCATAGCCTGGATTTTTCCCCTCAGGATCTTCAAGATCATATGCCTCTGTCTCACTTGGCCGGAGCCCAACCAGGGGTAGGAGGAATTGGCTTAGTAACATGTTCCCACAGCCTCTTGCTGTCCCTCCTCCCCTGTGCCAGGCTCCCCCCACCAAGTCCTGCCTTTGCAAACCCATGGAATGGGGGACTGGAGAGACAGAGCAGTGGTATCCCTTCCCATCAAACCCTAAAGCCTCTAAGGCAGTGCAGTATGAGGCAGTGCTACCTAGGCTGGGCGGCTTCTTCTTTGCCCCTTAAGACATGGATTTTCCTTTCTCAGAATGGTTTGGAGAGCTGAGTTACCTTAATGCCAAAGGGCAGAGGCAGGGGAGTATGAAATCCTGGGGAACCTTTGCTGCTGGGGGTCTCAGCTTCCCAGGGGCTGGGTAGTGCAGCCGCACTGGCATTCCCACCCCAGGGAAGAATTAGGAGGGAACTTTCTGAGTGACCCATAAGGGGGGCTTCTGCAACCTTGTGCTTCCAGAGCCTGTGCAGTGCCTTTATGTTTTTTCAAGTACAGCATTATTAATTATTACCAAAGGTATCTTACGCCTCTACCTAACTTAATTCTCAGAAATGCAGAAACCTCCCTCGCCATCCCACCTGCAATTCATGGTAGGGCGGGAGAGGAGAAGGGCATTGTGATCTTCAGGCACCGGCTCTGGCATGCCCAGGCACAGAGCAGATAGAGCTGATGCTGTTCTCTTTAACTCCTGTGAATCAATAGAGGGGACAGCAAGTGTGCGACTTTGCTAATTAAAAAAAAAAATAATAATAATCATAAACAATCCCGTGCCTGCAGCGAGAATGGCTCGGAGCCCATCTGAAATCTCGACTGAACGTGATCTGTGTTCTCAGTGAATGAATTAAAGTAGACTCTGCTAGAGTCGCCAGGGCAGTCAGCAGTCCTCGCGTTTCTTGCATGATTCAGGCTCAGACCAATCCTGGTTCTCACAGAGAAAATGAAAGCTTGCCCTGATCAGAGACGAGGTCACTGATGGGACAAGGTGAGTTTGCTGTTTTATGCTTTGTAACTGATGAGAGAACTTTATTTTTTTTTAAACGCCAGTTACCATGGAGTGTTCCATTAAAAGCATCCTTATTTAAAATGTTTGCTCTTGCATCCTTCAAAAAAAAAAGCGCCAAACAAACCGAGAAGAGATGTGCCCTTGGATTATTACATGATTTATGTTTGCGCAAAAACATCTGACTGGATTTGGGGAATTCAGACCGAGATGCAAACAGCCAGCAGTTGACTGTGATATTTTGTGGTGTTTTACTTTAAAAAGGTGTGGTCTTCTGACATCGCCTGCTTCAAAACTCCACGGGGGGCATTTTTTTCCCCCCTTGTCAGACAGCTACACCCTTCCGTGATGCAGTTTAGCTCGTAACCCATCTGCTTGTGGGCAGTGATGTAAACGTACCAGCTGCCTCTGAAGAACCACTCTGAATCCTGCAGGAGGCAGGTCTCTTCCCCGAGCATCCTCTCCTCTGCAGCATAAGTCACTGTCTCGCCAACCACGCTGTGCTGTCCCTAAACCCTCACATCTACCCATCTGAGAGTCAGATCGAGTAATCCTCTTACAGGTCAATGATTTTTGCAGTGTAGCTTCATTTAAGGGATTTAAGCTTGATTCGTAATGTGCTACCATTGCATTGAAATGGAAAGGTTCGCTTAGAAGGGGCTTGGCTGGCACAAAAGCTTCACGTTGTGTGTCCCACCAGCACAGAGAGACGGTGGGAAGGAGGAAACCTGGCAGCAGTGCCTGCCCTGCACTGAAAATGAAGGCTCTTCTGTTGCTGGTCCTGCCTTGGCTAAGTCCTGCAAACTACATAGACAATGTGGGCAACCTGCACTTCTTGTACTCCGAGCTGTGAGTACGCACAGTCGCGCTGGCGTTGTGCTCTCTGTCTGTCTCACCTAAGTGGCGGGAAGGGGCTCACCACGAGTGTTTTGGGGGGTCTGTCTGTCTGCCTGTGTGTCTGTGCATGTGCATATGTGCAAAGAAAATCCCGCAACGTCTTGCCAACAGCTTCAAACCGTGCTGCGAACTAGCTGCTTCCCATCCAGAGGGCTAATAATAGCAGTACATCCCTATTGCTTTCGGCTTTGGAAGCAGCTGAGACATACTGAGTGAAGCTGCCTTTTTCCTTATCAACTTGCTTTTCTGTGCCGACGTTTTCGGTGGTTGTTGGGTTTGGTGTTTTTTTTTCCATTTCTGAATCTCCGTCTTGTCTTTGCTTTCCATAAATAGCTTTGCAGGGGAGCTGGGCATAGAGGAGGGCATCGGGGTAGACACCCCCAGTAGAGCGCTCTCTGTGTGTACATGCATAATGTTCTGTGTGTAAAGCTGCATGCCTGTAGCAAAATGCTGAGAAGCCTTTCACCAGAAATAATTCACTTGAGACAGGAAAGAAATCTCCCATATTTGTGTTTTTTGCCCACAGCAGAATGTTATTTTCTCTATAATGCAAATTTAAATGTAGCAATCCATGCATATATCTTCATGTCTTAAAAAAAAAAAAAACACCTCACACAACCCCATAGCTGATCTTTCCAACCCATAAAACAAATATTCTATGGTATCATTTATAAATGATACTAGTTTAATTTGTGCTTGAATGTTATTGTACTAGTTAATAGGGCTTTTTATGAATAGAAATAGATATTTGTTCCAGTATGTTTTAATTAATTATGTTTTGTTTGTGTTTTAACAAATTAGAAACGCCAAGATCTTCCTTGAGATAATGAATGAAATGACTAATTCTGCTCAAAAATTAAAAATGACTGTATTGTGCCTACAGTGGGAATGTTTCAGTAACAGTTGTGATTAGTACCAATGAGACTAATTTCCAAATGATTTTGTCTCTACTGTCAGACAAAAATAGCAATGTTTTGCAGAAACACGAAGTCCCCTGTTGAAATTCTTGTGTGATATGCATGGCAACTATAAATAATTTAGTCATGCTGTGTACAACCTCTCAGGATTTCTGTATGCCATAGGTGTTTTTAAACATCTAACAAATCTGGTGTTGAGGGTTCCAGCTATGCCCTCATTTTAATTTACTGGCATTTTGTTTAAGAACATTAATTTAAAAAACCCAACCAACCAAACAAAAAACAGTTAAGCCAAGCAAGCTACAGGAGCAGTCAAGCTCAAAACAGAGCAGATGAACACTTATAATGGAAACAATGGCATCTGGGACATCTAGTTTCCAGGAAAACAAACTGATGAGATTAATCAGAGCACAGGCACAGAGGCAGCCTACTTGCTTTTCTTGGGGAATTCAGGTTCACTGATTCTCCCAGGGTAAAGGGATACAACGTACAGTAGCTGTTGGTCTCTTATTTATTTAGCCTCCTAACCCACAGAGATGTTAGTCTCACTGGATGTCAGCAGTCATTCTTGATGGAGTGAGCGTGGGCTGGGGCTTGGACGTGCATCTTCGGTTGTCAGCAATGGGAGGTGCACATCCCCTCCCCGGGTGCCCAGCTCTGGTTGCTACCTGGTGCTGGGAGCTGGTGCTCAGGACCTCGCACACCACTCCGTCTCTGGCCGGGGCAGTGGAAAGCAGGATTTGCTGGGGCTGACATCACCAAAAGGGCGCTGAGCAGTTTGAGCTTGTTTCAGGAATTTCTCCTCCTCCTCAGCATGTATTCGGTGCCTCTGGCTGCTGCTGGATGCCACACAAGACACTGACGTATTAATTTGTGGGATGGATTCAAGGTCCTCTCTAATAGCAGCAGTTGACTATAGGAATACTATTTTCACTCCTGTTTAATCAGTTTATATGAATGTTACGACCTACAGGTTGCTACTCTGGTTGCTCAGGCACTTGCATGCAGGATGTTTTTCATGCAAAGTTTTGTGAGTGGGACAGCATGGACGCTGGTGTTCAGGACAGCCTGGCAGCTGGGGGCACAGGTTTACTGTCCCAACCCTTTTCTGCCCCAAAGCCCACAGAGGCAGCTTCGTAAATCCTTCCCCATAGGCAGCTGAAAAGCCACCACCGTGTGTAGCGTATCTGATGGCTTGCCCCATGGCTCGAAACTAGACAGTAGTAAGCAGAAAACATTTTTCCTCATTATCACACTACCTTTGGTTGCTGGCCACTACAAATACTGGTCTCAGTCAGGGCTCATTATTCTGTTGGCTGGCAGCTACCAGAGATACCAGCCAAGGAGGAGGAGGGGGCTGGCAGGGGTGCGAGCAGCAAGGGAAGAGCTGGAGGACCGTGGGGGATGCAGTTACCATCACTGGTGCTGGTGCAGGAGGAAGAATAAGGGCACTGGGATTTGTGCTGCCCTCCCACTCATACAGCTCATCTCTTCCCTTCTACCCCATTCTAACAAAGTTAGGTTATTTGTGTTGCATTACAGGGGTTTGCTTTAGCTCAAGGGCATTTTTTTTTTTGTAAGTGCGGAACGGGTGGCTTGAGGAATAGGTATTACAGTATAGCCCAAAGCCCATCTGGAGATGCAGGCTCTGGAGTCTGTCTAAGAAATAAAGAGGAGATTTTAGGAGAGTCAAAGAGGAAAAATGAAATTGGGGAAAAGCTGTGTCAGACCTTTGCACTTCAGCTGGGTGCCACATGGGTAGGAAAGAGAGGTGTGTGGATGTGTTGCAGTGGCACTTGATGGGACAGATGTTGGGTGCTGTTATTTTTAGTTTTCTATTAGCAGTCTGATAATTATAGGTATTCTCAGCAAGTGAATACATATCTCCTGACACTGTTGCCTGCACTAAAAACACTTCCCCAGCCATTGCCTGTTGTCCCTTCCTTGCCCCCAGCAAAGATCTCAGCACAGATGCTCTTCTTGTCCTTGCTCTTAGCCAAATCGTGAAGAGTAGCCCATGATAAGCCGGTGTGCTCCCTCCTGAGGGGAAGCCCATGGAAACACCTGGCAGAAGGACAAGAGAAATCTGTGACCTCTCCCTTGAGGAACCTCTGGGAGGGTGCTGGATGTAGCCACACCAGCCCAATGGCTCTCGGCATTGTAAGGGCAGACATGGGTCTTGAGGAGACCCCAGTCCAGGGTCCATGCCTTCTCCGTTATATCCCTGTAAAGCTGCTTCAACAGGCATCTGTTCTCTTTCTTTCTTATCTAAAATACCTTCAGAAAGGAAATACTTGCCCAAGCACTCTTTTGAGTCGGGGTATATTATTCCCCTGGTTTAAAAACAAAGGTGTGTGGATGGAGAGGCAGCCTGTGGCCACTGCAGGAGGCTCTACCAGGGTGAAGAGCCGGTGGCACCACTTATACCAAGGAACGCTAACCTCCATCGTTATCCCTCTCACTTCAAAGCAGGACGTGTGCAGTGGGATATTTCTCCATAGAAGGATTTTCTGCACTTTGACATCCATGGGCCACTTAGAGATAAAATTATGAGGGGAAGGAGGATGCAAGACTAGGCGGTGAATAACCTCACCTTGTCCCTCTGAGGACCTCAGCCACGTGGAAAGCGTGGGGTGGTTTCCAACCTAATCCCCCTTCGGCACATGGCTGTGCTGACCGAGTGAGAGCCTGGGAGCGTGCCAGGCATTGCGTGTGCTCAGCACAGCTCGAGCACTGGCGAGCCCATGGCAGCCATGCTTGCTGGTGCTGCTTCCCTCCGAGGATTAAACAGATCCTAGCCTTAGTCACTGCCAGTAATCCACCAGCTAGATCCACCCCACTAATTGAATCAAGCCTTTTTTTTTAAATCTATTGTTTGTTAGATTGAAATGCACAACCTACTCCCACATGCGAAAAATTACTTCTTTTTTTCTTACCTCTCTTGGGTTTTACATGAAACAGTCAAAGGGATCTCACCAAATTAACTGGATCAAGTTTCCCCATATAACTTTTATACCATAACTACTCTCTTAAATTTCAAAACAGCACTTTTGGCTGGAATAGCCAGTAAAATTTTCTTTCTCTGTTCATTCAATTTAAAAAGAAGAGATGCGAGCGCCAGCTGTCTCCAGGTGTCCTTGGGCATGTCTTTTTTACGGTAAGCACAATTTAGGTCAAGATGTTAGGTGCGCCCTCCCGGCCTCCTACCAGCATTGAGCTTAACCATGCGGCCAACTTCTTTAATTTCTGTTCAACTCAGTGGGGAAACTTGTGTCTGGCTTCAAGTCTGTCCTTGTGAAGTTAGCTGCACGGAGGCTGGGGAGCACAGGGCACACATCATTTGTGACAAAATTGATAAGCATGAAGCCTCTTTTGGGCTCGTGTGTTAGTCCACTGCAAAAGCCACGTGCTGGCCTCCTTGCTCTGTGCAAAGCTGCGTGTATGGAAATCTCTGTAGAGTTAAGCTGTGAGGTTAATTAAAGTTGAAAATGTTGGAAAGCAAGGCTTGAATGGGAAAGATTCTTGAATGAAAATGTAAATGAAATATTTAGAATATCTGCATTAAATAGCCAGGACAAAGCACACTTGGATAAAATGCAAAGGGTCTTTTCCAGTGTCCTAGAACTGGATGCCTCTCAGAGAAAGCAGAACTAAGGTGACTTGAAGCAGAAAGGCATGGGTGCCCGTTAGCTTCACTCCTATGCTAGAGCCTCACAAAGGAGCCAGGATGGAAACATGGCAAAGTCTGACATCTTGCATGGAAGCAAGAAAACCAGTCTCCTCGGATGCTGACTCTTCCTCTCTCCAGTGTCCTCTTTGGGAAAGCTTCTGATCTGGATGTTATCCTACATCAAATATAAGCAGGTACTGCGGCACAGGGGAGCAGCAGGCATGGAGCACTCTCAGGCTCCCTTTCTGTTTCTCCCCAAGCTCTCCACAAGGGCAGCAGATCCTCCCAGGAGTTGTTTTTCCTTCAGACTTCTGGGGTCTCTCCCAAAATTTCCAGCAACAGCTACTGTCACTTTCCCAGCCCGTCCTCTCCCTGCCTTGTGTCCGACCCCACTCCACCAGCTCCCCTGGCTCCTGACTGACTGGTGCACACAGCGCCAAGTCTGTGGAAGGCTTTGGGACTTGGAGCCCACCGTCCCCAGCAGGTGTGGGAGATCCTCAGACTTCATGTCAGGAGGACACTGCAGCCAGGGCTGAGTTTGGCTGCTGTGTTCTGTGCGTTTCTTACAAAGGAGCGAGGTAGGGTGCTGTTGCCAACACAAGTCCCCGCTGTACCGATGACGTGCAAAGGGGGAGGCAGTGGCAAGGACTTGGGGAGCAAGCTGCAAACCATCCCTTGTGCTGCCACAAACCATACTGATTGGGAGCATAACTGCCAGCAAGATGAATGAGTTTATATGAGAATTTTAGTTTAAAAAGAAAAAGGTCATCTTCTTACACTCATCTTCATATTCCCAGCCCTTAGAATTGCACAGTAAAGCTTGAAATTTTAGTACGAATATGGCCTGAATGCCCCCAGGCAGAAGTCCATGTAGGTGAACTGCAAATACACGGTATTATTCTTAGAAGTATTGGAGTTGTCATCTAAACTCATGGTGTTGAGGTGCCCGGTATGAATTTTCTGAACACATTAAGTGTTCTATTCGGGAGCATTTGATACAGACTACACTGCTAGCATAGGAGGTGCAGCAGAATGTAGTTGTTTCTGCTGACCACAACCATTCTGGGTACAGTCACTCTTTGACAAAGGACTAATTGCACTTGGCCAAATGTGCGGTGTTTTCCCCTTAGCAGGAGAGTGGGGTCTGGGTTTCTCCCCTGCCTTCTGCCACCCTCTCTCAGAGATGGTACCTTTCCCCGCCTGGTTAGACAGAGCTGCATTTTCGTGGCATGAGTAAGTGTTACTGGTTAGCATCTTGTTCCCCAGCGCTATGATTCTAGGTGCAGAAATAAATTTGTCTGGGACAGCTCCAGCAACCAAAAACCTTTTGAGAGCTTTAAGAATTTGTTGATTCTGCGTAGGAATTTTATGCGTAATGGAAGTTGGCATTTCAGTTATACTTTGAGAAAGATCCTGCTTTATTCCTTCTGTGCATGCATGAAACTTGCCTTTACTCCATTCACAGCTACTTACACACACTTGAGATCAGAATTAGACCTTTCCCTCTGCTGGCACATTTTCTCATGGCTGGAGCCTTCTTACACCTTTGGAAAAGGCTGACGTTTGCCAGTGTCAATCTCAACAAATATATTTTGTTGCCAAAAGTAAAACCTGAGTCAGCCAAAAAGAGTGAAACCCTGCCAAGCTGGAAAGGCAACGTAATAATTATGGCTGGCAGAAAGGTTTCTTTTCATGAATGAGTTATGTCTCAGTTATGTCTGATTTTTGTGTAGGCTGCTCGTAAGTAGTGTCCTTACATGCCTTGCTCGTGTAACGGGAGCATGGAGGGGGCAAACCTTATCTGATGGGATGGGGACCAGAGAGGGGAAAGCATCAGGGGAGCCCAGGAGGGCCATTGGGGTAGGAGGAAGGAGCGAGGTGATGGGAGTTGCAGGAGGTCAGTGGTTACTCATAAGCAACAGACTCTCATTTCTCGTCTGATATTAAGCCACACAGGCCATATGCTGCAAGTTTGGCCGACCTCTGCATCTCTCTGACAATTAACCTAGTTTAGCACTGGCACTGGCAGCGTGACAAGGATATTTTTCCTTGAGCTATTTCTCTGACAAATCTGGCAGAACTGGGCTGTCCTGCAACGCGAGGATAAACACTGCTCTTGCAGACCTCTTATGCCTGTTGTAGCTTAAAACCTGCTCTGAATACTGGTTCTGGGATCAGCTGCAATGCAGCCCATTTCACTGTAAGGAAGCACACTAGTAGGTCTCAGGGTCTTCTTGGGTTTTTTTAACACTCTCCACCTTTTGGGGGAATCTGCCTTCACAGCCCTGGACTACAGAGCAGCTGGCTGTGTTTCGTGACCTTGTCTGTGAGCAGAGCTATCATTCAGGAACTAGAACTGATTTTCTGCATCTTGGCATGTGACTGCGTGTCCAAACTACCCCCCCAAGCCATGTAGTGTCTGGGTGCATGAGGATGTCAACAGCACAGGACACAAAAGCAGAATTTTTATAGTAACATCACTGGTGACGTCGGACTAATAGCATAGCCTGTGTGACAGCATAGATGTGCCTGCTTGGGGCTTCCTATTTCAAAAGGAGGGTCCAGGCTGGTCCCTCTGTGTTGAACTGCTACCTCAGTGGAGGTATCTGTTACTCAATGACATGTCATATGTCATGACTAAAACCCCACTGCCACCAAATTCTGGCTTGGAGCTGAACTCCATTTTGGGATTAAGAATGTGAACTTTTTTTTTAAACATCTTAGAAAACGGAATTCACCCCTAGGCCTCAGCAAAGTTGCAGCTGGCAAAGACTGAATTTAACCAGTGAATCCTTGGGCTCTCTCTAGAACATGCTTTATCCATTCATATAATTTATTAATTGACAACAGATTCTGAATATAGATTGAAGCAAGCTCAGGAGCAACCTAGTGAAATGGCTGGAGATTGGAACAGATGCTGTACAACTTTTACACAAAAAAAACGAACTGTGAAGCATCCATAACTTCTACATATTGTACAATATGTGCTTCCAATATGAAGGAAAAGAGGCTGACTGTAACACTGGGCAAGTCAAGTCATATTTCTAGGAAGTTTCTGTCTCCTTTCTGTTGAATTTCTGTTGGCAGCACCATCAAACAAAGTCTTATTCTTCTCAGCAGTGCAGGCAGACAGATTTGTAACAATCACACATAGCATTGACTGTATCTGCTCTGGTGTTCATTCTCTCTTCTTCATATCAAGACACTGAGCTGAGTATAATGGATACCCAGGTGAGGAGGAAATAATCACCATTGACTCCTCTGTCCTTGTGAAGTTGTCTTGCTCTATGACGCTGCTGTGACACACAGCATGAAGTCAGGTTAAGACAAGATATTTGCAGTTGCTGGAGCCATGGGCATTTTTTATTTGCTCTTCTACTAACTCACTGCATATTATTTACCTAAATAATGTAAAATAAATTAATAAAATGTCCTTAGTGATATAAATTTCAGCCACAAAATTCGATCATAAGTGTATTACTTTGGGATTTACTTTTCCCTCCATGACTCTCTTGAAATCACGTTAATCACGTTGGCAGGAAGCAAGTGTTTTAGGTCAGCAAGTCATTTCATGTGCACATATTGGGAAGCTTACACCTTTCTGGATATTATGCATTGCAGTCCCATCATTCACTAGGCAATGTGTAATATATTCTTAATGTAGAATTTCAATAATTTAGTAACCTCTTAAACAGATGACAAGGGGAAGCTGACATGCTCTAAGGATTGTATTTTCCTCTCTCCTCTGCAGAACTTAGTGAACTGATAAGATTAGTAGACTAATGGCCTCGTTATATTTTGTGTTTTATTAAGAACGGACAGTACTATTTTCGAAAGCATAATTCAAGTATTTTCTTTTCTCCTCCCATACGTGATAAGCGTTACTGTTACACGTTATTTTTAACATTCAGTTAACACTGGTGATGTCCCACTGTTTTTAACCTTCCTTCCCCTGTAAAATGAGTAGTGGAATGGTTTCACAGGAGCATCCGCAGAGGCCCCTTCACTTGTGGATTTTATAACTCAACAGTATGAGAGGCCAGAAAATGTCCCATGTGGAGCAGGCTTTTATGGAGAGGAGATGGGCATGATTAACCAAATCTGTCCTGTGCTCCACAGGAGACCACTGGAAGCAGAGAGTACGCTGTGCTGCTGCTACTATATGAGGATGTGTAGGTTGATATGGATGAGCAAGGCTGTTTCGCTTGATATGTATGAGCATCTCCTGCCAAGAGGCTAAATTACAGTCAGAAATAAGCGCTCTATATGAAGAGCACATGTTGCAACACAGCCCTTCGCCAAGCAGGTTTTGTGGTGGGAGCGGGAATCCCAGGAGGTGGTTGTGACTTGCCCTTGTCAGCTCCCAAAGGAGTCTTGCCACTGGTTCTGGTTTAAACATTCGGCACATCTCTCCTTTGAGCATTACTACCTGGTTTGTAATTACAGCAGGAAGATGGCACTGCTGGAGAAAGGATGAATACAATTCTTTCCCCAATGCAGTGTGCATACGCTGCTGTTTCTTTTTTGCTCTTGGCACTGCTGTGGTTACTGTTGTTGGGATCTGTTGTGGGGACGAGCACAGCTGAAAGTGCCAGTTGCTGCTACTTTGCCCCAATCCAGATGGTGATGGAAATATTGATACTAGTAATATTAGTAACTCAGTCTAGAAATGCTGGGAAGATCCTGCTGTGGGAGCCCAGTGGTGGCTACTGCAGTCCATGCCATCCTCATGCCCCCTTGCTGTGACCTGGGCCCTGGCATAGGACTGGCAGTCCTGCGCATCCCGCACAGCCTCCGGTGTTGGGGATGTGCTGTGTTCTCCACATCTGCTTTCCACCTGCTTTGTGCTGTCGTGGGTCTACGGTATGGCCATACAAATGTACTTTCCTTGGTGCTGTGTCTGTAAATTTTTTCAGTCCATTTTTAACTTGCATTTAAATTTTGCATATCTTGATGATTTTTAGTGGATTGAGTGTGCATCATTTCTAGCAAACCTGCTGCTTCCAGTTTCTTCCCTCAGAGGAGATTAAATTCCAGTACATTCTTGTTTTATCCTTCCAAGGCATGAGTGTAATGAAGTTGGACAGTAATGGTTGCTGCATTTCACTTTTTTTCTGCTCTTTCCCCAGTGGTCTAAGCATCTGTAGGTTTTGAAGGCACTTACAGTTATGGTCTTTGAGTTCAAAATAAATCAGAAGAGAATAGACCAAAACAGGACAGAGCATTTAATAAGATATATAATGTACATATAAACTTGCACTTAATACCTTGAGCTGACAAAGCAATAAATGCAAAGTCTTACAGGTCTGTAATCCAGGCTTGAATAATAGTAACATGACCCAAGTGAACAAAAGACATTTATAAAGGGAGGCCAAGACCAAGTAACCCTCTTCTAGAGCTGATGAACTGTAATCCATACCAGATATTTCCAAAATGCATTTGCTCCTGTTCCACTTACCTCACAACACAATCTGCCTTCCCTTCCCTTCCCTTCCCTTCCCTTCCCTTCCTTCAGCAGATGCTGAGTTACATCCCTCATATTTTTGCTAATTCAGTATTGCAGAGAGGTTAACAGCCACTTTCTTAGAGAGAAAATGCATTTCACAGATTCGTGATAGTCTCCTTGCCTTTTGTTAAGGTCTGCTAATTGTTGTTCAGGTCTTCCTGTGCTTCATGTCTCCTCTGTTTTTCAAATCCCCAGCAAACAGAGGTTGACAGCCAACGCAAAAAGTACCATAGTGATTTTGTGCCCTGTGGTGCTTTACAACACCAAGAGAACTCACAGCTGACAGCATGAAGGTTTTTTGTCTGTGATGAGCGAGCTTGATTTGCTTGCATGTTGGGTAAAAATAACAATTTGCTTTTAAATAGGTGCTTATCTTTTTGCAGTGTTACGTAAACTCTCTTGACACTACCTGTCAAGTGCAAATCGTCTGCTTCTGCCCTATATATGTTTTGAGAGAAGATGCAGGTTTGAAACTCTTTAAACAGGAATCTTTCTGTTGGTTCCCTTGACATGACTTGTAATGCTCATTACGTCTCTGTCATCACCGGTGCCAGGTGATGGTTTCTTTAGCCATTTTCCACCTGGCTGCTCCTGGCTACTCTAAATCTTTGTCTTTCCCTTGCTTCCTCTCAATTCCTGTTTTCTTTACACCTCAGCTCTTGCCTCTTCCACACGTCTGCCCCACTCGGTACAGCAGTACCGAGGGATCAAGGTTAGCAGGGAAGCATGGGGCCTTGAACATTGCACAGCGTGACGGCAGCATGTTTCTCCTGTCTGGTGGAGGAGAACTGAACTGGTTTAAAAATATAGGGTGCTCTTGGACACAGACTCTATTGTAACCACTGCAGTAAATGCACAGAGTCAAGATCAAATAAGGACTGAGTATGCTGGTCCTGGATTTAACTGTGGTGGGTGAATGGAGATCACCTCTCTGTAATTTCGAAGTCACTTGAACCTGGTAAGTAGAGAGGCACTTCTGCTGGGGCTGCACAAACCCTGTCCTCCTCCTTCTAGCAGTGGTGAGGCTCCATCTGCTCCCTTCTCTTGTCTCCAAGCACCTGACTGGTCTGTGAAATAGTGAAACAGTCAGTGAAAGGGCTATTCCCTTGAGTGTCTTGTCTTGTTCAAGAAGAGTAAGGAGGAAAGGGAAAGAGAGAAGGGAAAGAGAGTAACTGGCTGACTTGGATCTGTCAGGGCCCCCTGTGGTTAACTCCAATGATGCTGAGCACACTGAGCCGTGTGTCTTCCATCTCCTTGCACTATTGCACCACCGCAAAACTCTGAGATGGTTATGCTTCTTATTTTAAATTTATGGATTAATGTATGAGTAAACTGTGAATTTAAGCTGTGGAGCTTAACTTCAGCAAAACATGCAGAGTTGAAGGCTAAATACAAAGAAAGCTTTATGGATTGACCAGGTTTGGTGAGACTCTCTTTATATTAACTTCACTTCGGCAGTCCGGGTGAACTCTAAACATTTATCTGTTAGACTAAACATAGGTTAAGCCAAGCTGTGAAATAGCTCAATTGTAGAGCTGACATCTAATCAGAATTTTATCTACTGATCCTCGGCCTACCACCTGGACTGAAATCCTTAGAATAGTTGCAAACTGTCCTACAAAACCCACTACAAACAATGAAAATAAAATAAGCCAAGAAAAGAGGGGTCGTAAGTTCTCCCCCTATATTGTTCAGTTCCTCCTACCTAGCTGATTTTTTTGGTTTGAGGACCTCATCTCTAGTTACTCTATCTGCTATTTCAGTACTCAGACAGAGTGAGATATGGAAGATGGAAGAAGTGAAAAGAGTAATATCAACGTGCTTGTTTTTTTCCTCACTTAGATTAGTTTTATACAGATATTATTCCACTGACTTCAGCCAATGTCTCTCTTGATATTCAATGGAATGTATTAGGAAGAAAATGAGGTTTTGTGTACATGGGCAAACATCTATTTTTTACATATATATAGCAGAGAGGTAGAGCAGTAGAGATCCAAAAAAATATTTTGGGGGAAAACCACACTGATTCTCACCACATTGTTTTTAGCAGAAACAGCAATTTTAAAAAACAGAACATCCCTTGAGGGCATGTGGGTGAATGAGTTGAAACAATACAAATAAAATGTCATAGACCACAACTTCGGCAATCTCTGTGACAACTCCCCCCACCAAAAAAAAAACCCACACCCCTGTGTGGGAGCTTTGTAAAACCTCAGACTCCACTTTTCCTGTCCCTTGTGAAAATGGTAGCTCCATGACAACGGATCTTACAAAATTGTGACTTTTCTCCTGGTTTTTTTTGTTGAAATTTATCTCCCAGCATTGGCAGGCACAAACTGCATGACTTTAACACTGACCAGAAAGTCTCTCTGAAGCAGGATGTTTTCAGGAGAGTCAGGAGAGACTGATGATAAAATAGTGACTCGCCACTGAATGGTCAGATCTGCAGCTAAAGGGCAAGAGAGCAGAAAGGTCCCTGTTTGTCTCCAGCCTTGAGTCTTGTCCTTGTAAGGGTCATCCACATCACCACAGAAGACCTCAAGGGGTTTAGAGGATGAATAGACTTGCTACCTATCTCAGAAGCTACTGAGGAAGCTGAGTGGTGTAGCTATAGGCTGGGGACCGATGCTGTTCCCTCTCACCATGCCTCTGGTTGACCACAGTGATGGGGATGAAGTAGGAATCATTTTGACATCTCCGTTTTGCCTCATTGTCCCGGGCAAAAGGAAACAGAGGGTTCAGGTTTGTTTTTTTTCTGTTGACTGCAGGGAAATTCAGGGCTTACGGTTTGGGTCTTCTTCATTCAAAAAACTTCTGTGCGATTTTTTTCCCCATCTCCTGGCAGTGCTCGAGAGTGAGAGTGAGATAGGTCTGGCACTGTATGACACTCCTCCCTCCCTCTGTCCCCATCCTCCTGGGCACCGAGGAGGACAGGAGGCAGCCCTGTGTCCACCTGAGAGCTGCCGTGGCTCCCTGTATGGGCATACACCAGCAGGATTTCAAAATTACCTTGAGATCATGTTTTGCCCCCGAAGGTACGTGACGTCTTGCAGAGCCCAGGGACAGCATTTTACTATTTGTCTGTGGGCGTTGGTGAGACAACTGGCCATGCACGGACCTTCCCTGCGGTGGGCAGCTTGCGAAGGGGGCAGGCAAAGTGAGAGAGGTGGAGCCATGGGTATGGCCTGAAATCCTCCTGCTAACGTTCCCTGGACGTGGCTGTGACCAGGCAGGAGAGGGCTGATACAGGGCTATCTCAGCTGCAGCATCTGCGCTGAGACACGCCTATGCTCCTTCATCAAAGAGAAACAGGGAGACTGGATGCTACGTGATTTTATAATTTACATGTCTGTTTTTCAAGCGGTGTTTGCTATTTGTAAAGTTAGTCAGACCTGGGCTTCCTGAGCAATGTTTTCAAGAAAAGATTATGACTGTGTGAAGCATTGTTCTGAAATCACCTAATTGTGCTGTCTGCTGATGTCAACTCCCTCAGCACTTTTTTTTCCTCTCTGACATTTCCAAAAAGAACAGCTGTGCTGCCTATGGTCCCCTGTGCCAGGGAAGCAGTTGCTGATGTTATCCTTCCCTCCCTTCTGACTGCTTTGCAAAGAGCATTCCTTCCAGGTTTTCTGAAATAGTCACGTTGAAGAGAAATGATCCTCGCGCTTGCAAGCCAATGGTGAGCTGTCAGGTCCAGGGCTGAGCACAGAAATTTGGATGATCCATGATTCTGCATCTTTAGCAACACTTGGATGCAACTCCAGAGCTTTGTTTCCAGTCCCAACCTCTTTTGTGCTTTTAGGAGGTAGATGGGTGTCTCTTATTCTCATTCCCCCCTCTCCTTTTTGCTAGAGATGCTGAGGTATCTGAAGGGGAATAAAGTGTCATTCCTACAGTTAGGGCTCTATGGGACTGCTTTTCTTATTATTGCTTTTTGTGCTATGGCAGTTTAAAGAACCCACAAATGAGCCAAATCGGTGTTGTGGGAGACATTGAACAAAAACATAGTAAGCCTGAAGGACTTTTTATTACACATGAAATACACCAAACCAGTAACTTGTTTTCAAGATGTGGCACAGTGAGGGGTAGACCCTGGCTCTCACAGAGCTCCAGAGCTTGAACTACAGGACAATATCACCTCTGAACTGATCCTGAACCACCACTGGACACAGCTGATCAAATGAATCACTTTTATGGAGCTGGGTTCTTTTATGAAGGATGCTGTCAGAAAAGTCTGCCTTCTGAGTTGGGACATCTTTTTACCCCTAAAGTTTTATTAGGGCAACAGAGTTAAAATGATACTTTTAAGATGTTTATTAACAGAAGACAAGTTATCAAAGGAAAGAAAAAATTCATCTATTTTTCCCCCAGTAACAGAAGGGTCTCTTGCTTCACTTCCCTGTGTTACTTATGTCCATCGTCAGGAATGTCTGTGCTTCATTACACCTGATTCTTTGTGGGCTAAAGAAATGGGTAGGTACCTTTGTAGACTTGAAAACAAGCCATAATTGTACTGATAACTTGATTACACATGGCCACTACCAGTGTGAAGAAAGGAGCTCGGGACGCAGAACCTGGAGTTACAGGGTGCAGTGGCATCAGGAAACTAACATCTAAAATTGGCACTGAGGGCTCCCACAGTTTCCATTTGGCGCCTGGAAGAAAGAGCAGGGAAGAAAGAGCAGAAGTTATCCCCAGAAAGATGGTCTGAGCACACAGGGAAGTTAATCCATAATAAAGCTGGGTGTGAAGTGACAGTACTGTTCTTACTCTAGGGTAGCTTCTCTGGTGAATGCTCTTACTCTGGAACAGGGATGTCTCCAGGGAAGCTATTCTCAGATGTGTGTTTCTGCACTTATAATATACATAGCGTGGCTAAGGTATCATTCCACAACCACTGGAGTAACCTTGTACTTCCCTGTTGCAGACAATCCCTTAGCAAGCAGCACCATCTCTGGAGGCTGACGTGGTTAGCCTTTGCAGAATAGTTTGTGCTCAATTTTGGAAGGTCTCCTTAATGCCACTATCTAAGTACTCAGCAAACAGTCTTAGATGATGCTGTAACATTTTCAATCAGCTTTTGAAGAAATAAGAAAATAACTTGCCATGAGGCTGTTGTTCTGTTTACAGTCACTAAATTATTAGGTATGTATTTCCCTTTCTTCCTCCTCCTCCTTTCCCTCTGTATTGCACCCTTATAAACACACAGTGCTGAGCACTGCACATCTGGCTTTGCCCTTCCAGGAAGGAAACTTGGTTCAGGAGCAGGTAAGGAGTTCCTCAGAAGGTACAACCAGCTGAAGATAGGTAAACCACCAATCACTGGTCCAAGGCATTGCAAAAAATACTAAAAGAGAGCACCATGTCTCAATTGCTAGTATAAATATTTAAATCCACTACCAGCTTTGTTTAACCTGTCTACTCATTTTTTTTTTTATTCTCAATGTTCATGTCAGGCTGGGGCAGATATTTTGGAACCAGAGAAAATTTTCTCATTGTAGCTGTAAGATTATTCTGTGTTATAAAGCTGGTCAGTTTGGCTCGATGAGCCATCTGCATTGACAGGTTGTTGTGGTAATATTTACATGAAGCAAGTAGGTTTTCGTTTATGTATGGCTGAATGTGGGCTGCCAACATGTCCAATGCCCCCAGCATGCTGCCATCTGCTGGACACCAGTGTAGATGTCCAGCTGGAGATCCTGTCTGTTGGTGACGGCTTGGGTCACCTTGAGTCATGATGTGGGTAGTGCCTTTGCTGTGAAAATTAGCAGGTGATGAGGCATGGCATGAGCACGCTGCTGGGGGTTAGAGTGCCAGCTCCCTTCTGAAGGACCAGGGTCATCTCAATTTGAAGAAGATGGATGTAATTACCCCCCTTACAGAGCCGATAATGAACTGACATCATTTCCTATGCCACCTTGGTTTTCCTTCAGGGGGTCCATCATCACTACTAACGAGACCCTAGTCTACTTAAATTGTGACGTTAACAAAATCACAGCCTGGGCTGTAACAGCCTCCGGCACAGAGGCTGGCTGAGTCACCCAGATGCCACAACCTGTCACAGAGAATTCATGATTTGGATTCATTTCAAGGCAGCCTCTCGCACAGCAGCCTCCACCCATTTTGTGGGAACAGCAAGGTCAAGCAGGATGTGCCCTCTCCTAGGACAGCAGGGGCAAGGCCACCGTCTTGGATTACCTAGGGGAATGTAATTGCAGCTCATGCTCAAGGTTCAGTTCTCCAAACCTGCTGCCCAGGTTTGCCTATGGTGTTCTAGGTGCCCAGCTGCATCCGTGATGTTTATTTTTTAATTTTGAAAGTGAAAATAGTTATTAGAGCTTGAATATTGGAATTCCCATGGATGCAGTGGCATAAAAGGGGAAATGAAAGAGCAGCTTCCTAAAGAACATTTTGGTTTTTTTTTTTTTATTTCCTGTATTTTAGTAGGAAGGGTACATAAGTTAATGTGTTTTGTAACAGGACAGTATGAGATGACTGCCTCTTACCCTGAACTTTTTTTAATTAATCGAATGATTAAACAAAAAGACCAGAGTGAAAAAATTTCTTGTTTTTTATACTATGCAAAAATAGCATGGAATCTGAGAGTGAAGAAATGACTAAGAAAACCTAAAGAAACCTATAGCATCTGTAATCTACAGAATATGAAGAAGCAGCAGCCTGCGCAACTTGGGCTTAAATTAAGATATGGTACAAAAGTTATTTTCTCCTTCTCCTACTTTTTTACAGTGAGAACAATCATTCACTGGAACAACCTCCCCATGGACGTGGTAGATTTCCCATCACTGGAGGTTTTCAAGATGTGGAGTGCTAGATAATCTCATCTAGGCTCCCTTTCCCATGAAAGGTTGGACCAGATGATGTTCTGAGGTCCCTTCCAGCCTAGGCTGTCCTGTGATTTTGTAATCCTTGCCTTTGTAAGGGGAATACATTTTGTGTTGTAATACGGTACCCACTTCTGAAGGCATCTTCTGTAATTAAGGGTTCTGGGGTTGGGTTCCTGCTTCCACCCTAGTTTATGTATTTTATCCCTTGATTCCTCAGTTAAATCCTGGTGGTCTAAGAAAACAAGACACATTTTTACGGAGAGGTTCTCAACCTATATTTGAAGCCTCAAAGGTCACTTCTTCAGCTTCAGACTGAAGAAGGGCTTGTGTGCCTAGATGGTACTGCCAGTTTTTCCCCAAGACACTGGTCAGACTAATAGAATTATGAACCTCTTTTTTATAAACCTTTTCTTATGAACCTCTCCCAACTTCAACTGAAAAGCCACAGCAGCCTTTGAAGCAGGACTCAGATTCTCCCTCCCCAGGCAGCAGTTTTTCATTTGGCGACAGCATCAGGCTCCGTCTTGCTTAATCCATCTCTCTGAATAAGTTTCATCAGGAGGAGCAGGGATCAGCCTTACCCAAACCTGACCGGAGCTTTAGTGGTTAGAGCACTCCTGAAAAGTGAGGTGTGAGGGTGTGAGCTCCATCAGCCTCCCTTGCCAAATCAATGCTGACAGTTGTCCACGTACATCAGGAGGGAAACCACACCGCTGCGTTTTTGGATGCTTTCCATGGTAGTAGGTAGCTATGTGGGGAGAAGGCTGAGTGGATTGGGCTTTTTTCAGGTTTGGCTAAAGGAATTCAGGTTAAAAGTATTTCTGATAGTTCTGTCAAAAAAGGTGATTCAAAAAAAGTGTTTTTCACAATTTTCACAGCATAAGTGAGTATTTCCTACTATATGAGCTTTCAGAAGACTGTAAACAACATTCCAGCCATACTTGTGCTGTGGCTTTCTGGAGCCTTTAAACGCTTTTACAATGTGTGTTTATTTTAATGGGACGGTGAAATATCTCACTGAAATATCTCATATTCAGCTGGGTGGAACCCAAAAAATCACAAGCAGTGAAGATTTTTGCATGCCCAATGGGTTTGGGGAGTTTTGTTCTGAAAACTGGCTCATAATGTCCCTCTGATCCATCTTCTTCCAGCCATATGTGCAAAGGGGAAGATTGCAGAGCCAGGAGGATTAGAAGCCAGAATGGTGCTTCTCTAGCAAAATGAACTGTTGGCTATGTTATCTTCACAAAAAACTAGTGTAATGTGATATTTAGTCAATAGTGTGACTTACGTACTTATTATGCCAGTGTCAATACTCATTTAGGCAGAAATCCTGGAAACTGAGCTTTGTGATACACCAGGAAATGTTGTACTCTTCCTTCCACACCCCTACAAGGACCCCATGTTATTTCAGGATTTTAAGACACAGTGATTCATGAGTCACATGCAGTTCACTTCTTATAGGACTGGTTCAGGGTCCTCGTTGAACATCAGACATTGGATTTGATAAGACAGGAGAACTACTTTTTAAAATGGGAAACATTTGTGACATCTTAAGATGCTACTTGGTCATGGTGGTGGGGATGTTTGCTCAACACTCAGATGGGCATCTGACAGGGATCTCTGTGGTTTTTCAACTTCTGAGAAGGCATGCCGAGACCTCCTTTTTCTGACCTTCCCCATGAAGAAGCAAATATGTGTTCAGAGCTTGATGTGTACCAAGATGTGTTAGCAATGTAATTTAGATACCCATGCTGACCTAAAAAGGGATCTTATGTGACTTTTGGGTCACTGAGGTCAGAGGCAAGTGCCACCAGAGCTAGAGCTGTGGGTGGCTGTCCATAGCGTGTTCTGTCAATAAGAGAATACAAAGACAGCCTTTGTTATTTACTGGCCCCATTGTTTCCTGTAATTTCAAATTCCAGTGGAGAGCATATTAGTAAACCCAAGCCTTGGGTTGAAAACATCTTGAAATTGAACACAGTGTTCCCTTTTTATTATTTTACATCTAGAGACTCATGTGCATGTGTCACTGCTTTGTGCCAACAGAAGCCTCAAACCTGCTCGCAGTAGTGCTGTCTTATTTAGTCTGTGACATAGCAGATATTGTAATTAGTTTTATTTTAAAAAGAAATATGTGCTAAGTATGTGTAAATACCAGGTTTCTGTCTGGCAGGCTCTTCTGTCTGTAGCTGCAAGAATTGGGTTATGCTGATACTGTCACTCTTGTTAAAAAAACAAAACCCCTTGTCCCATTGCAAGCATATTTTGCTCACTGCATCATAAAGTTTTTATAGTATAGGTGGGGATAGTAGGAGGAGAAGACAATGCTGAGATACTAAGTTCCAGGAGACTAGTTATACCTGTTGAATATAATCCGGTGATCAAAACACTGAACAATAAACATGAAAAACACATGAATCAACAGATTGAATGCTTATTCTTAACATTAATTATATGTGTATCCACACAAATTGAAAAACGCAATGTATTGGATTGTGCGGTATTAGGAGGCATAGAATTGCAATGCCTTAAGAACTTCTTTGTCCTTGCACTTGTTATTTTTGTCACAGATAACTTGATTTTAGCAACATTAACATTTTTTGAGCCTCTGTATATATATGCTGTGATTTTCCTTAGGCTCATTTTTCAGTTAAGGTTCTAAATGAGGAATATATTCAGTGATCCTGCTGCAGTCTCATTACATACTCAATTCCTACTATAAAAAGGTTATATTATTATTTTATCAGTATAAGGCAAAATCAGTGGTCAAGATTGCCTGCAGAGTACCAGTGCTGTTCTTTGAGTGGTCTTAGATGGACCTGAAAACCCGATATGAATCTGACAGCTGTTGATGGCAAGTATTACATTACTTTCCAAATACCCAACTGACACACATTGTATGCGATTGCTCCCTCGTGCATGCCAGTTGTAGATAAAAGAATATACGAATATTTATAAATACCCAAGTTTTCCATGAAGAAACCTCTGGGGGTCTTTCTAATCTATGTTTTCTCACTTTCTTTTGAAAGTTTTACTCTTCTTCAAGGGCGGGGAAGACTGAAGCTTTTAAGCGTGTTGTGTAGAAATCAGTGCAATTCTGGAAGGTGATGAAAGCACCTGGTAAAGTTTCAATAAAGCTCCAGCTTTGCTGAAGTCAAGAGGAGTTTTTAGTACTTTAGGACTTTAATATAGCACTTGAACAGGATTAGCGGGTTTAAATGATGTATTATAAGCTGTTGAATGCTAAAAGCACTAGAAGCCACCAGCAAGGTTTACAGGCTCTTGCCAGCTCAAAAATGTTAGTGCCAAGTGATTTATTTTTCCATCTTATTTTGCTCTGACTCTCCTACCCAGGTACTCATAGGTTCCTTGCTGTGTCAGTACCTGAGCACCTACCAAGAGCTAGAGGTAGTGTGCTGCTCCTTTGTTTTCCTTGTGTCAGCTGGTGTGAGTATGAGATATGTTTAATATTATTAGCTTACTCTTGGGGAGCTTCAGTATTTTATTGGGTAAGTTCAGTATAAATAAATACTGCTGCTCTTTTGCATCACACAAGATCAATGTGGTTCTGTACTTCTGGCCAGTAACCCCCCTGTGAGGAAAAATGTTTGTTTATAGTAATCAAGGAGCAAATAATGATTAATAGGCTGACTGCAGCCTTTCAGCCTGGTTAATTCCTCATTTTTGTTGCTCGAGGTCTGCTCGTGTTCTGCAAGCATTACATTTAAAGGCAGCATTGAAAAGGTAGAATCTGTAGCAGCAACCCAAGGCCATGCCTTATGTGAGCAGTGGTAACAGGCTGCTGATGCCCCTATGCATTCTCAGAGCATTGGTGGCTTGGGCACAGGTGGGAAGGGGCAACGGAAGGTGAAGCCACAAAGTCAATTGTGAACATTAGCTTCTCTAAAGTAGTAGTTGTGTTAAGGCACAATATAGAAGCTGTGCTAATCCACACAAGAAGTTGGCATTTCCAGCCCGTATGCTGACTTGCTGTCCTGGTTTCAGCTGAGTTAAAGTTACTTTTCTTCCTAGTAGCTAGCATAGTGCTGTGTTTTGGATTTAGCATGAGAAGAATGCTGATAACACACTGATGTTTTAGTTGTTGCTAAGTAATGCTTAGACTAGTCAAGGACTTTCTTTTTCAGCTTCCCATGCTCTGCCAGGTGCACAAGAAGTTGGGAGGGGGCACGGCCCAAGATAGTTGATCCAAATCGACCAAAGGGCTATTCCATACCATATGACGTCATGCTCAGTATATAAACCGAGGGGAGTTGGCCGGGGGGCAGCGATCGCTGCTCGGGGACTGGCTGGGTGTCGGTCGGCGGGTGGTGAGCGGTTGCATCACTTGTTTTCTTTTCCCTGGGTTTTGTTTGTCTCTCTCGTTCTCCTTTTCATTACAATTATTATTATTATTATTATCATTATTATTATTACTATTATTATTATTTTATTTCAATTATTAAACTGTTCTTATCTCAACCCGTGGGTTTTCTTACTCTTGCCCTTCCGATTCTCTACCCCATCCCACCGGGGAGGGGGAGGGTGAGCGAGCGGCTGCGTGGTGCTTAGTTGCCGAGTGGGGCTAAACCACGACACTTGCCCATCTCAGCTGTCTCTAGCAATTTACAACTCCATTCCCCTATGTGTAAGACAGCTGCAATTTGTTGGAATGGTTTAAGACTAGAACTTTAAATGATGCTTGAACCTTGAAGAGCAATCAGTGTGGTTGTAGTTTCAAAATCATCAGTGACATAGTAATGGCCTGGAAGAAGTGTCAGGGGAGGGAAAGAACATGATCTGGACCAACAATTTGTACACAGTCCCAACAACAACTGGGATCATTGCACAATAATTCCAGTCATTATTTTTGCCCACAACTGCGGGCAACTAGTATTGTTTACCTATTTCTTCCAATTCCCTGTTCCCATGATAGAGGTTAATGGGCCTTTTAAAAGATTTCATAATAGAAGCTGACGATGGTGGTTGAAATACAACTTTTTGCTTTTTAAAGAGAAGGGGAAAAAAAGCTTAAACATGACCACGTTACATGATACTTTGGTAGCATGTACATGAAGTTTAAACTCTATAATTTATTTAAGAATAAAAATATGTTCCAAGTTCTTTCAACTCTTCTGAAAACTAGTAGGAGATCTGAAGATTCCTCCCTTCCCTCAGTATGAGCAGTCAAATTTAAAATGGGGATTTGGTTTCCATTGAATGCTTGTTCAATTTGTGTCAGGCACCAGCTGTCTGTCCGTCAGTAGTTTTGGGAACTGTGGGGACTGAACTCTGAACTTCAGTTCCATTCTTCACCAATGCAAAATACTTTCAAGGGCCTGTACCAAAATCACTAGCCACGCTTGCTCCTCTTTCTCAGCAACCAAATCACAGAAATGGGAGTACGTCACTGTAGCTGATGAATAACATAGTAATTATAAAGAATGCTCAATATATATTTTCTTCATATGGTTAGAAAACCTTTTTTTTTTTAGTCCTTTTTCTAGTGGTGCATCCAAATTTGTACAGAATAGCTGACGTGGAAGTGTAAGTATACAGATACTCCTGCACACGTTCCTTATATAACATACAAATATATTTTGTTTGACAGCATCATAATGTAAAAGCATTGTAAAAATGACATCCCTTCCCTGGGGTTAGATCTTTACAGATAGGACACAGCACATCTTTAGGCTTTACTAGTAAGGTAGTTCCAGAGTTTGTTAAATTATGATGGCTTCATTAAAACAAAAAACCATAAGGAAACCGTAACAGGGATATGCAGAAATTAAACTGAAAAAAAAATAGATATTTGAGAGTTTTTTCCTATCTTGTGCGAAAGTATTTAAGCTAAATAACTTTAGCTTAAAGAAATAAATGTTATGAGGACCTTTACAAATATTTATAGAGTAGTAATACAGAAATATAGAACCACTAAATCTACTACGTGTTTATCCTTTAGCAAAGTTCTCTGATTGACAATAGAGAGCAAATAACATGAGAAAATCTCTCTGACAGCTAGGCAGCGAAGCCATTTGCCTCGTCTGAACTTCTATCGTAGTTATCTCCGTGCTGACATGGAGAAGAGCAATGTTTATGGAGGCGTAGGATGGAATTGCTCATCCTCAACCCTCCAGAAGCAGCGGGGATCAAGCCGCTGGCCCACACCTCCTTCTCAGCCAGCCCTGATGCCCCAGGTGTCAGGAAGCTCTCTCTAAAAAGCTTTTGTTTATAGGGTTATTGAAATGAAAGAGTAATAGTAACTGGGACAATTTCCCACTTTATTTAGGTGAAAAATGAACAATTTTTTTCTCCCAAACAAGATGGCAAGCCTCTGACGCTGTGCTAAGGGAGACCGTCAGGGAGCAGATACCCAAGTGCATCAATGCCAGGGTAGAGAGTGCACAGAACAGCAGTGGTGAGCATCTAGAAATGTTGCTGGCATTACAAAATTCAAGTGCAGGTGCAGAGAACAGCCTGTTTCTGGTTGCATGTTTAAACAAGGTTTTTGCAGCCTGACTTTCAGCCAATGTTGGTTGGAAACTGTAATCCAGGAGTCTAAGCTTTGATTTTAAACGGCTCATCCCCTTCTTTATGAATATTGAGGAAAGTGTAATGTAGGCAGGACTTTCCTAGCCATAGCTGGTGATTACAGTAGCCTGAGGAATGCTCTTGACATGACACAATCCTTTATAAAAAGCAGAAAAGGCAAATGCATTTTAAAAAAAAATCAGGTACTTATTTATGAAGCTTTTTTCATATGTAGCGTTCATGCAGTGGTTAATCCTTGCAAGAACTCAGAATTACCAAGGAAAAAGCATTGCTGTTAAGCACTCAGTTCCAGGATTGGTTTTCATATATAGCAAAAAAGAATAATTTTGCATGTAGGATCAGGGTTCACAGAAGCCAGATTTCAGAGCAAGGATGATAGAACATCATTGGGTATAAGGAGTAGCAAGGTATTAGTCACCCTCACTGCTGAAGATGTTGATGTCTCTTGTCTCTTAAGCACCAGTATGGTTGGTCTGGAAGAGAGATTGTGCATTTGCTGCCTTTTAGCTTAGATCCGTAACATGGGATTTGGTTGGAGTTTAGGTGCCTCACTCCTTTTTCTTTTTTTCCTCTGCTTCCTGGTGCAAGGTTGGCAAAAGTAAGATCAGAAGAGTTGGTGTGATCTCTGCCTGCGAACTGACCAAGTCAGTTAACTCACTTATGATGGAGTTTCAGAAAGCTTTAGAGTTTAGGCATTTGGCCTGAAATCCATATGGGTGGTACTTGGGTTGTGTTTGGGCTACAGTCCCTGCTGATGCACACATGGTGCGAGCGGTTCCCGTGGGGCAGGAATAGCGAACACCTTCTTGTGAGTCAACCTCTCAGCTTCAAATCCCTCCTTCCTTCCCAGACGCAGCAGGAGCCTCTCACCAGGTCTCACAAGTGAGGTTATCAGCACCAGGTTATCTGAAACGCTCCTTGTTGGCACCTTCAGTTTCTCCATCAGCCTTTCCAACAGATCAGTTCGGGGGTACCAGAGCAGCTGGGGGATTTTGTGTGATGGAGTTGGGGTGTGATACACACTGTTGGTACTTCTGATCCCAGCTTTTGTCAAGCCCAAATTACACAGGGATGAGACTGCTTGCAGTGAGAGCATAGCTGAAACTTACTTGTCTACGCTGTTCAGGGTTTAGCTTCATATCAGAGATGACAGCCCATTACGCAGTATTTTCTTCTGCTGGGCAATCGTGAGTGCTTTGTATACATTATTCTTAATTGCACTCAGATGTTTCCGTTGCTGCTGCTCTAAAGCAAAACAGCACCAAAATATGGGTGCATTAGAAGAGAGGTTGGGAAACCACTGCTAGAACTGGGCAGGGAGAGCTTCTGTTGTGTTTATTTGTGCCAGCCCTGGCTCACAAGCACCGTCACTCTCTAGATTCACTTTTTCCCCCTTTTTCCTGCCCAGGCAGTCAGGTGTGAGACAGGGAGAAAGAGGAGCAGCCTGTGAAGTGACACAGATAGAAAGCAAATGCCTTATAAATATATACTTTCTTTTTTTGCCTGTGATTTTGTTTCATTTAGATCACTAGAAGTGAGGTGAAAATCCCATGCAGTTGTCCTTGTTTATGTTTGCCTTTACATTTTGCCCCTGTGTCAGCCTGGGTAATGGAAATCCTTGAGGTCAACCTCACTTTCAGGCCCTCCTCGCTACGATGTGCAAGTTAGGGATGTTGCAAGGAAAACACATCTGTTTTCAAACCACTGTTTTCATTTGAATTTGCAAATAACGTGGAAATGTTTCTGTTGGCTTTGAGTTTGACCAAAGCTTGATTTAACAAATAGTAGGACCGAGTTAAAGCAGCCATGGGGTTTTGGACCTCCTGGCTCCAGCACTTGGGAAGTGCTACTCCTCAGGACTGGACTGCAGAGCCTCCCTCATGTGTGGAGCTGGGTGTGGGGCAAGCCTTGCCCTGTGGCCACCGGCGTTGATGCCAGCCAGAATTGTAGCCCCAGGTGAAGTTTCAGCAGCCACCACTGCCCTCTCACTGCCCAGTGGTTTGTTCATACGGCCAGTATTTAGGACAGCACATTTCTGCTTCATAAAAGAGGCTATGCAAACAGAAGAAACTATTTTCTGAATTTCCTGTATGCACCTAGTGACACTACTTTAATGGCATGAACTGTGTGTTGTACTGTGTGCTGTACGACACACATTATTCATGTCTGTTTATCTGTCTGAGTTTTGGCCTTCAAATTGTTTCAGTATCGTATGGCTGCACGGATGCACTCACTGTCCAGTGCGACTGAGAAGGAACATAAATCTGTAGTTCACCTTGGCCACTAGACAGCATTGGGTTTGCTTTCTGACTGTCCTACATTAATCAGGTATCCCGCTCTTCCAGCTGTACATCAGGCAGCTGATTAATAACCACAGCGAGAGAGATAATTAGTACTGGCATGTAGCTGTTCTATGGATCTCTCTTTTCTGGGAGCCAAATCGAACCATATGGAAAAATGTAGCTGAGATGCTATAAATATGATTCCACTTAGACAGTTGTCTCTTCTGTTTTCTGTTATCACAGCAGTGTCAGCACAAGGAAAACAATGAAAGTGAAGAGATGCTGTTGCAGATTTTCTTACAAGTTTGAGGGCTTGGGGCTTTTTTTCTTCTTCAAGGACACTGTGTTAACCTGAAGAAAGAGGGTTTGATTTGTGTTCGTTTCTGTCTGCCGCAATTATTTAAGAAACAGCTTCAGTGCTCATACTTGAAGAGCTTTGGGTTTCTTTTAACTATTTCTGGCATAGTTAGAAAGATACGCCTTGTGCTTTGTGTCATGACAACTTGTCTTCTCCAATAAGCCACATCTTAAACTGTGTCAGCCCTCTCTACATTCAAAGTAACTGCCTTCTGTTCATTGCTGTTGGATTGATGCTATTAACTGGGTGTCTGCAGTGCAGCCAGCAGCAGCGAGTGAGGATTTCCACAGAAAGTGAAGGCTTTCGTAGTGAAGTGCAGATGGGCACCAGGCAGCAATTGAATCCATGTAGGCTGGGAATCTTTGGGTGGAGCCTCTTCTGATCTTCATGATGATCTTCATGAAACACACTAAAAATAAAAAAAAGATCTTCTTCTGAGGACCCATTCACAAGGCTGGTGCCCTAATATCAACTACTAAAACTTTACCAGCAGAGTGAAAACAGAGGAAAATAAAATAAGATGTGGAGTAGGAATATCTCTTATCATATTCTGAATCTTTGCAGGATCTCTGTAAAGGCAGAGACTGTCTTTTGAGAACAGCAAACAGTTCACCCCGAAGCCATTTCCTTGTTATGTTTCGTTGTGGTGGCTTATTAGACTATTTTTAACTATTTTATTGAGGATTCATAGGCTGGATTAGTAAATGTGACCCCACTGCAAGTGGGAGGATTGAAGGATGTTGGGGAGCTGGTTTCCCAAAATGCTGTGTTGGATAAGTTTAGGTAGGCTGCAAGAGGGGGGGGCCTTTGTGTTTCTGCTCCCTATGAAATGAAAAGGAGAGCATCCTGCCGGGGTGTGGGATACTGGCGGGGTGTGCAGCTTCCAGCAGCTCAAGCTAATGAGGAAGTCAAACCTCTTTTGGGGAGAAGGAATGGGAAAATGCCTGCTGCAGTGGAAGCAGGAGAGCTCTTCCTTTCTGTTTTACATTATTATTGTTGCAGTCTCACCTTGGAATAGGTGCCCCAAATAGCCTTTTTTTGGTCTTTTGAAATAGTTGACCAACCTTCTCTTCCACAAGAGCATTTTCTTTTGAGACACTCCCTTTTGCTTGTGAAAGGTTTTAGAGATACAGCCATTCTGCCACAGCCATTCCCATCCAAACCTTAAAGCATATACAAAACCCTTCCATAGCTGCGTCAGTATGATACAGTTTGGGTTGGGGTTTTTTTTCCTCTTTAAGGAGGAAGTTGTCAGAAGCAGTATAAGGTAAATGATGGTAAATCATAATTTAGTGCTAAAAAAAGGTTTTAATTCAATTGTCTCTCATAAAATGCCAATACCATAAAAGAAATTAAACTCCTGTTCCAAAGCTGATATAGAGAGCTCTGTGACTTGTCCTCATCTCATCTTTCTGTCCCAGGAACTGCTTCCATAAATCATTTCTCTTCCAAGGCCTCTGTTCAGTTGTACTACTTCTTTTTCTGACACTTAAGCCACTAGCGTTGTGTACTGTATGTATTATGCATTGCCTTTTGTGCACGTCGTATATTACGAAGAGCTTTCTCTCCCTAAGGGTTTCTGCAGCTATTTCTGTGAGTTCGTCCTACAGGGCACTTTTATGAAAGTCATCAGTTAGCCTTTGCTATGAAGAAAGAGATAATAGTAACTGAAAGCAGGCCAAGCTCATTAGATTATGATTAAAAGGCAGATTTTTTTTTAATGTAGTGAATGAGGTTCTAGTGGGCAGAAGTAGCACTAGCAAAAAGTCACAGGTGCTGTGTCCTTGGGCCACTCTGTCTCTTCAGTTATTTTCTAATTTTAATTAAATACTGACTCATGAAGAGCACAGTGACCTTTAATTTCATTCAAGTGACTTTTTTTAACAAGTCTTGAGAAAGAAATGCCATGCATGGTCCTGCCTTTGCTGTCTAGGATGAATCTAGAACAGAGAGTTGGGACCACAAGTAAGCTGTTTCAAAGCAGGCTTGTAATTTGCCTCTTAAAATGCTGTATCTCCAGGTCTTCTGGGAACTTGCATGTCTCTACCAGAAATGGAGGATTTTGTCACTGCGGAGGTTGAGTCAGGATTTAGGATTTCAATTTTCCTCTGGAATTATTTTAGAATCAGACTTGAGCTCCCCGTCCCAGGCTGGCCCAGGGACCTTGGTCTGAGGTCTGAGGACCTGCACTCAGTCATTTGATGAGAGCCCTGTGCTCCCTCCGTGTCTCTGGCAGGACTGTGGGGCCAGTGGGATCCCCCACCACCTCTTGCACCTCTTCCTCCGTCAAGGCAACGACCCCTCTATTTTAGTGTCTCAACTGAGCTGGAATAGCAGAGCTGGAAACTTCATCTCCATGGCTGGATTTGAAAACAGTTCATCAGGTGCAGTTCAAGTAGTAAACGGTCTGTGTGGTCACCACGTGGGGACTTGATTCCCACAGTCCCCAGGCATTCGACTCCCGCCTGCAGCCCTCCCTTCACTGATTGCATTGGCCTCTACCTGAAGGGCAGACCCTACCTCCTGCATGAAGGACCACAGCGCTGTGATCCTGGTGTGACCACCTTGGTGACCGGGAAGATTTGTCAGGGTGCAGGGCTGGGTAAGGTGCCCTTGATTTCACTAACAGACCTAGAGAAGCTATCAGGCCTCACCCTGCTCTCTTTCGTTGACCAGAGGCAAGAGGAATATTATAGACTGTAGCCTCTGGTTTAATTAGCCACCTGCTATTCCTGTCCTCTTGCATCCTCAGTAGCTATTTATACACATGAGACTACAAGCAAGGCTGTGGCACTTTGTTTTTTCTTGACCAGCAGCAGTCTTTCCATGTAAGGTGGTAATTCAGCTAATTTGGAGGATAGTTTTCCTTCTTTTTGATTCTGTGTAACATGATGGGACTGGCATTTCTCCCTCTTGTTAAGCATCTGTATTTCATCGGCCACCACGATTGTCACAGTTTGTACTCCAGCACCAGATAATTTCCATAAGTACACAACATTTAAACACAGCTTGTTATCATGTCTCCCTTCCCCTCCCTTCTTCTCAGATGTAAAGGAGCGTCCCACTATGGCCTTACTAAGGAAAGGAAGAGGCGTTCCCAAGACTGCTCTCCGGACCATGACTCCAGCTTAGCAGTAGCTGCCCTGGGCCCCGAGCTCTCGGCAGCTGCGGCCATCGCCTTAATGACAGATGAGCCAGGGCTGGTGAACCCGGCCTTCAGCCCCACCTCAGAGGACAGCCAGTCAGGCAGCATCCCCGGAGACCTGCATCGCAGCAACCGAAACAGAAGTAAGAACTAAAAGTGATGGTTTCAGAGCCTGGTGGCCTCTTTCAGCATTTGTTTTCTGTGAAACATATGTTGTTGAAGGCTTTGAAAAAAAACAAAAAGGGAGAGTGAAAACTTCAATTTTACATGCCTTGTCAAATTGCGTACTCAGTGACCCAATAGATTTGAGGTGAAAAACGAATTTGCTTGGCCAGGGGCAGCATCAAGCTGAAGATGGACTAGCTGCACACACGCAAACTGCAGGTCTTAAGAAAGATTATTTAGGAAGTCAGCTCAGTTGGAAGAGCAAATGGCATGTGTGATGTGCTGGAGAGATGGTGTAGCTGTGTAATGGTTTCACCAAAACATGGTGGCCTGAGTAACCCCCATAGACCATGCTATGGGCACCTACCCAAAAGCCTGTTGGGAACTGCTTTTGGCAGTTGCCAAGTATTCGCAGGAAAACAAACCTTAAGAAGTGCCCTGGGAGCTTGGGGGATGTTTGCCAGCTCCCAGGGAGGTGCAGCTTGGAGAAGCTGGTCCTGCTGAAACAACTACAGTCAGGGACAAGTTGCACCAGGAAACCTTGCCTTAATCCTTCACCCTGTGACACTGCACCCGGCTCTGATGAGTGTCATATTTGAAAAACATGGCCTGGCCAAAGGCAGACTTGGAAGCCTTAACAGTGTGTTCAAGGCTTGTATTTGAGGACTCTGAAGCCAAAGTGAATAGCTCACCTTGTGCTGCACCAGCTGCGTGTTGGGAGGATGGATGAAGGGCTGAAGAAAGACTGAAAAATGAGCATCACTATCCTCTTGTGTGCATGGGGCTAGGAAGGCGAGGGAAGGGAGGGGGCAAGAAGAGAACACCAGAATGAAATTAAATCCTGCCAGTTTTATTGAGTTTAGAGGCCACCGTCTGGTTTGAGGGAATGCTGTATTATTAGATTACAATGTTTGGCTAGCATGCAGACCTTGAAGAGACTGAGCAGTAACAGCCCTGAAGATATCTTCAGCAGGATGGAAAAGAGTGACGTGTTTTGAAACTACTATGATTTTTTTTTATTGCCTTACCCAAGTTACAAGACGTGATTTAGTTAGTCCCTCCCACCTGACAGTCTTTGAATTTTTGACATGAAACTGTTGGCTGTTGTTGGCAGCTTTGGAAGCATTGTGGGATTTTGAGGCAGTAGTGACGTTTTTTTTTCCAAGAAGAGTTTTTAACAACAGCTTCCAGATTTTTTTTTGGTCAAACTTATATGGCTTAGGAAGGGCAGTACTTCTTCCTTTTATATGTTTTTTTCACGGTATTGCTGCTGATTCTGCCTCGACTGAGGATCATTCTCTCCCAGGCTACCGTGCTCGCAGGAGATTTATGTGCATGGCTGGCAAAAGTAGACAGCGGAGGTGGCAATTCCAGGGTGTTGGACAGAGGCAGGATAATTGTATCCAGATTCAGGTGGGTGCAGCCTTGGAGTATCAGCTGGAGTCAGGTGCAAAGGCGAAGTGCAGGCAGCCTTGCTGTTGCTGTTATGCCCTGTCATATGCTGATGGCTGCAGAAATTATGTGGTTCTAGCCCAGAACTGCTGAACTATATTGATTTGTTTTTTCCTGCTGTTGCAGCTCGACACTTTGAACGCTCCACTATAAGAAGCAGATCTTTTAAAAAAATAAACAAGGCATTCAGTGTTCTTCGAAGGACAAAAAGTGGAAGCGCGGTTTCCAACCAGGCTGACCGGGAAAGGGAGACTGTTGGAAACTCTGCTGCCGGAGAGGAAGGTAATGCTTTGTTCTCCTTGTGTTGTCATTTAAAATGGGGTAGGGGACCCTATCCATGTGGGAACTCGATATCCATGACTGACATGCCTTTCATGCGGTGGGCTGTGCGTGATTAAAAAAAACAGAAACCCCAAACTTTCCTTATTTTCTTTAAAAAGTTGTTAGAGATTGGCAGGCAAGAATATTGCTGGGGTGTGGGGGACCTCACATAGGGCTGTTCTTGTAACAGCCTGCGTGCTACAGCCAGCCCAGTATCTAGCATGCGGGATGTGGGATCTGGCATCTGGGATCTATTACTTGAGCTGTTGTTGATTTGCTCTATCATTTTGTTGAAGAGGCTTCACCAGCATTTGTCTGACCCCCTAAAGCAAATGGATCACAGTGATCATACATTATAGGAAATTCATCAGTTTTGGCTGATGTTTATGACCCACTGGAAATTCCCAGTGGGAGGATGGTATGAAAGTGCAAAGTACTGTAATTATTCCAGCACTTCTGTGGGATCCTTGATGACAGACTTGTATTACCTCAGCCAGGCAGGTGATGAGGTAAGAATGCTGTGCTCTTAAACAGGGCAGAGAGGCAAATTTGTCTGACTTCATCAAGAATGAGGGGTCTGGCAGGCAGTCACACTTAACACTTGGCATTCTCAACGCAATCAGCAAATGTTACTAATTGCTTTGGACTGTAATTGCGAAGCCGACATTAGCATTCATGCATCAAGAGGAAGTGATGATAGAGTGGGAATCATCATCATAATCAAGGTCTTCACTGAGCTTATTATTCCTTTGCTCGATGCCTCAGCACCTCACTTCTCTTCCCAGATCAAATGTCCAGGGTGAGGGCTTTAAGAAGACAAAACATCCAGCTTCCCTTTTCTCTGCATTTGAAGCTATCGTTGAAACCCACACGAAATAAGGACAAAAGGCTGCCCAATGCTGTGTTTAGGCATTGTTCTTCTTGAAGTGGTGAATCGGAGAACAGTGTTCAATATTTCTTCTAAGCTTCTTGCTTATTCCTTCAGGAGATTTTCATTCACTACGTTACTGTGTTCTTGGCACTTACTCTCCTCGTCCACATACTTGCTGATGTAGCCAAAATAAAACCTGATAATTCAAAATTGTGAACCTTTTCCATAAAAATAATGTGAATCTTCTCCTTGACCTGGAAACATCATTCATAACTTTATTGTCCCAAATATTTTATTTTTTTTCCCCCCAGTAAAATTTTGCAAATAATTTGTCTACAGCCCTCTTTGAGCAGATGGATAAGTTTCTTATTATTCCCTAGCAACTGCTCAATCCATTGTAAGCAAAAGCTTGCCTTTCTTCAGCTGGAGTGAAATTCTGCATGTCTCAAGTTCATACTTTTCAAAAGACACCTCTTCGGGATGGGGCACAGACATTTTTATGACCGTTTTCTACCTAGGCTTATAGTTGACCTTACAAATTGTTCTACTGAAAGTGTGGTTTCACGTCCAGAGTGTGTGAGGATGATCTGGATGCCAGCAGTACCTATCCAGTAACGCAGCACAGTCCAGATGGTAACAGAAGGAGGCGTGAAGATGACACGGGCCTTTACATTTCCAGCAGAATGAAAAGCGCTGTTGTCTCCTTTTTAAGGGACATACAATGGGACCCTGAAGTGATCGCCACTTAGGGTCCCATTCACAGCGTCAAGATTGTCATTCTGTCCTTGACTCTGCTTGTGGTTTCATTCCTCTGCACCAAGCCTGCCTGTAAACTTCCAAATATATTCTACTGCACTGGAAAAACCAGGTAGGCATGTAATTACTTAATGAGCAGTTACTCTTATGCATGAGATCACAGAAGCTGGGTACCTAAATTACCGTGTTAATTACATATGCAAAGAATGCCTTTTGATTACACAGTTCAGGAATTTCGTCTTCAAAAAAATGCAAGGAAGTAACTTGCAGCAATACAAATACAACATTAACAAGGATCACTACTCAGTCCTTTGTAACAGGTCCTTAGTGTAACGGCATCTCAAAGGCGCTCTCTGTTTCTTCTTGTTGGAGGAGCAAATGAATAAACTTCTTTCTGTAGCAGTTATCATCATCCTGCCAGCTGGAGGCTTGTTTTCTTCTCCAGTTCTGTATGTTTTCTTCTTTTATTTATTTTTAAAAATCCTCAGCTGTTCTGAGCAGTCTGCAGTTGGACTCCTGGTCAGAGTTGCTGGTCATTCTTTAGGGATAGCTGCACTATGCTCTGCTCTGTGCTCACTAAAGGTCCAGCCCAAACCCATTGGAAAAAAGCAGCCCCACGTATCTGTCTCCCCATCGCCACTCTGCTCTCCTGGGAGCAGAGGTGCTCCTGTGGGTGGGGGTTCCCAGCCTCCAAAGTCCGCACACCCAGTGTGAGAGCACCGATTCCTGCTGCTGCCTTGCCCCAGGTTTCACAGGTTCATTCCTGGGACCACCTGAGTGCACACCTTAGCCATGCATCCTTGCTCCAGGAGATCGGACAGCACCTCACCACGTCTCTGGTGGCTCCTTTCGTTGCCAGGTTTAGTCAGCGTATAAGCAGAATAAAGCTGAGACTGTGCCAGCCTCAGAGTGGGCACAGCGTGAAATAACCCTTTCTTGCTGACAACCTCTTGTTGATAAAGGAGCTGTCAGATCAGCTGGCAAAGCTCAACTTGTTATAGTCCATCTGTCCCCAGTTTTCAGAATTCCCTCTTCTTAGTTCAGATGTCTCTGTTTAATCTGTGTTTTGCTTGTATTTTGGTCAAAGGAGCTCTGAGAACGAAAACAATAGTGTGTACCTACGTATCAGCAGCACTGATGTCAAATTAATTATTTGCCCACTGCAGAGTGTGTAGGTGCCTTTAATCTGAAGCTGATATGTCTGTTGGGCCAATGCTCAGTTGCAATATGACTGTGAGGGTGCAAGACAAAATAATGATTCCTGATGTGGGAGAAAAAATTTTCAAATGACCATGATTCTGCTTAACTTGAAGCTGAATGCAGTACTGGTTTTGGAAAACTCCTTTGCTACCCAGGGACACTGAAATATATGATGTATAATGGCAAATGTGTTTCTGTTATAATTACAACAGAGAAATAGTTACAGTCTAATGCTATCTTATACCTGGAGCTGGTAACAGTCCTGCACTCTGAAGATTACTTCATGATTTCCGTTTGCAACTTGTGGTTTGATGCGTTTAAATAATGTCACATGCACCCATTTTGGATTTAAATGATTCAGGCTTTCTTTGTTCCTCTGTTTAAACATTTTGGTGACATTTTCAGCAGAGAACTGTTCATTGTCCAAACTGAAGAAAATGTTAGAAGTGAATGAAGAGTGTAAACAATGATGAGAAAATGTTCGGGGGAAGGAGGCGTTAAGATTTGCTCATTTTTAATAATTTGGTCATTTGTAAATAACCCATGCAAACAAGTTTTTGTCTGTAGTGCAACACTCAAGCTTGTGATATCTACCTGAGAGTAATCTCATTAATGGCACTTGCAGCTACACATAGCTTTCCAGGTCTGAAGTAGAACTTAGGAAAGTTTAAAAGAGATGGTTTCATTCTGAGATGTGAGGGAAAGTGACAGGGACATCCTTCCGGCACTGATACATTTCAGATGTAATACCTTCTGACTAGATCTACTAGTGTAAATGACCTTGACAATCTACTTAAATGATAAAATATCTCCGAGCAAAGATTGCTCCAACTTTGCTATGCTTATTTGTATCACTGTGCTGTTAGTTTGGCATCACACTCTTTAAATTCACTTCCAAGAAAGACTATATATATATATACACTCTTTACTCAAACTGATCCACAAATACAAGTCATAAACCAGCTAACGCTTTAGGAGGAAAGAATTTGGGAATGCAATTGCAAAAACCTCTATGCAGTTTTACAGTAAAAGGCAGCCGTGCTGCTGGTTTTCAAAAATGTTCATCAGTTCCATTTTGCAGTCAAGCCATTGTTAAAGAAATGGAATTTATGATTGCTTGAGGATGTCAAATGTTGTTCAAAGTCAAACTCATTCTTCTTAGTCTCATGGTGGGCGTAGTTCTACCATCTGTTATTGCTTTGCAGCAGTCAAGACCAAGGCAGGCCTGGCAGGCACTGGCAGGACCACAGAACAGACTCTCCTGTTGTATGTGTGTATCTCGTTCCTACTGTTCAGTCTGAGCCCTGTTGGGTTTTTTATATGCGTGTATATATATATAATAGATAGATAGATATTATAAATACTTCAATGTTTGGGAAAGGTGCATGAAGAAAAAGAAGGTAAGTGAAACACAGATGGCTCTAGGTATCAACCATTTCATGGCATTAAGGCTCTCTATGAGGAGAAAAGAAAGTGGCTTATCCAGGCCCGGGACAAGACAGCGCAGCCCAACTTCTTTCTCAGGAAGGCTGCACCCTGCAGGAATCCCACGCTGTTCCTGTTTTCCCTGGGTTTGCTTCAGTTACAGTTCTGATTTCCCAAACAGCTGTCGGAAATCTTACAGAACTGGTTCAAAGCACTCTGCTCTAGGACGATGAGCCAGGCAATTTCCAGAAGAAAGAGGTTGGCTCTGTAGCATTTCCTCCACAGCAGACCGATAAACTTTGCCTGCTGTAGATGAGACAGCCACAACTCTTTTGAGACATATTCAACTCTACAACAGTTTCATTTTAGTTCTTTTCGGACTCTTTTGGTGAGAGGAATGTCCAGAAGCAAGAAGAGACATTAGAGTTGGCATTGCCTTCTACCTGCCCCCTGCATCGGACCAGCATCCCTGGAGAATTAATGGAAGGTATTAAATCAAAATGATGGCAAACCGCTGGGAGAATGAAATGCTAAATGAAAATCAACTGGGAAGGAAGAGTTGCAGAACGAAGTCCCACACTAGCGCAAGTGCACGTGACATTCACAGACACAAGAATCTTCTAAGAATAGGTTACAAAAGCTTTGTTTAAATTCTGGTGACCATGTGCCGGGAAGCATGAGTGTGTGTCCCTGCAGGTAGCCTTATTTGTGGGGGTGGGCTGGAACCTCGCATCAGTCAGACCTTCTGATCTAAACAAGAACTTGCAACCTGACACACAAGTTTTGTTTACAGTGACCTTTGATTAATCTGGACTCAAGAGTCATGGCAAACATTACACAGTGCTTTGTCACACTGGATACTGGGAATGAAGGCAGAAGTTATCCTGATGGCAGCACTGGCAGAAGGTGCACGGTGCACGCAGAAGTCAGCCGAAACCTGAGCACTGAAGGAACACTACCACCAAGTATTGTAAACTGTGGGGATAAAATACTAAGCATACTTAAAAGTTTGTGTTACGGTCTCATGGCCACTATACTAACGAGTGCTCAATGTCCCACATAGTACCAGATAAGTGGAGTTTACTGTGTAAAGCTGGCCTCTCCTATGTTATTTGTTACTGTAATGGGATGTGTGAAAATATCAATAAAATTGCACACTGATATAAGGAAAATATTGCTTGAGGAAAAAGCGCACACAATCTTTCTGAATGCAGATGACATGTTATTATATTGACAGATTCAGAATGCTCCATACAAGCCCCGGTGACAAAACCACAACACTCTGTGGGAAAACCTGCAAGAACCACCAAAAACAAGACAGAAAGTTTACTTCTTTCTAGATTCAGCACCTCTTCGATATTTAAGGACTGGAAATATAAAATGGTAAAGAAAGGTATGCAATACTCCTGGGTTTTCCTGCTCTGGAAAACCTGGTCAAAGAGAACAGAGAATTCTAATTAAGAGTATAAGGGCTGGAAAAAGGGGTCTGTGCAAACTGATGCTCCAGCCTCGCAACAGTCTGTGTATATGTGAATGGTACAAGCCCTCAACCCAGTTGGAGGCCCTTAAATTGGGCTGCTGAGGGCGCATTCACTGTACTCAACCAGGTGCTGGAGCAGGGTCCACCTCTTCTGGGTATGGTATCTACATTAGAAAATTCAAGTTGAAGACATTGTTTTCCAGACACAGCATCACCTTGAAATAGGTGTGGCAGGTTTTGATCAAACTGCACACAATGTATGCAGACTGTTTGGTGAAAAAGTTATCCTGAATTTTCTTATTCAAAAAAATATTTGTTTGTGTATTTTATACATTTAGTTTGCCAAACTTACTGTTAGATTATCAAAATAGGCATTGGCCTTTCATTTATGACAGTCCAGGTTGTTGGTAATACAAACATCCATGTGTATGTCCGGGATGAAAACAAGAGGCAAGTCTTCAATGAAGAGAGCAGAAATTAAGGGATCATGGAGTTATTTTGGTTGCTTGGCCCATCTGAGGAGAAAATGGCACAATTTCTTAATTATATTCAATAAAGAACACAAATCAAATGAAGACAGGTGAGGCAGTACATCCTGCTAACTATGAAAAGAGAAACCTTAGTGACCTGCAGACTGGCAAGAAAAATGTCTTGGGAAGATTTGTTTTGTGGTAGACTGCACACTTCAGAAGGAAATTAGGTATTAAAAACTCCTCTAAAAGAATCTGCATAAAGTCATATTGAAAGTCAGCCAAGTGCCACCGCAAGACTTAATAAACTAGTTAAGGCATTGTTCAAGATGCAAAGAAACATATAAGTTTATACCTCGTATAAAGCTATATGTAAGTCTAACGTAAGTGTAGAGACTTGTTCACTGCCACGTTGCTCTGATTTTGCTCTGGTATAATCACAGACTGAAATAACATGAGAGTGTCAATAGCTTGTTCAGTCCACAGTTCTCCATGGTCAAGAAATGTAATGGGGTAATTTCTTTAGAAAAGTTTTTGGAATGAGGAATGGGAGAATGAGTGTTTGAGTCAAAAAGCACAGTTTGGTAGGACATGAGGTGCATCATCATACAATGGGAAATGGAAGTAGTTCTGCTATAGGACTGCTTTGGTAGTCTGCAAAATATACAGAGAGATTTATTTATGCTGTTTCCATGCAGAGAAGGTCTGGGGATCCAGATTATCATTTGCATTTTTACATATAAGTACCCTTATAGGCACAATAATAGTGCAAAATGTGCGTGCTTATTCTGATGCAGGGATCAGGCCTTTGGTGATTTTTGAGGAGCACTTGTAGCGTCTGACTGTAAGCACCCCACTGAGATGCCAGAGTTAATTGCCTCTTTCTTCTTACATAGCCGTGGAGAGAATTTAGCACCTGCAGGGGTGATTTAGCGGTGAAGCAGGTATCGCTCCCTTTGGGTGCCCATGCACTATAAAGGAAGCCAGAGCAAGTAGATCGCCAAATCATGCATTTGACTTAGAGGCCTGGATTTAGACGGAGTGAATCCACCCTTCAGGCTAGATAGAAGCGAACAAGTTACAAGCCAGGCAAGTAATCTTCAGAAAATAGAGGAGTGGAAAATAAAGCACCTTCCATTCCTGAGACATTAAAGTTGTGTGCAAAACCGTATTAGCGCAGAAACTGCTACTATGAGAGTATAAACTAAATGTATACATGGATATTAGGTTGATGAAGGGTGTATAGTTATCTAGATAGAATTTTATTGCCTGTCAACTCTGTGTAAAACCACAAAGTCGAAGTCTGTGCTACCGGTAGGTGCTTTTTACAGACGTGGAGGAAGACAGCTTCCCGCCCCGGAGAGCATATGATCAAAGAAGTGGTAAGGGATGCAACATGGTGTTTCTTAATGTTTTTCTCCTGTTCTTTCTTTCCCCTTACTCTCTCACAAAAGGTTTTGGTGCCTTGCTGGTTTGTTGCCTGCTAGTTCTGTAGCAGAAAATATTTATTCCATCTCAGATACTGCTCTGTTCATTTTCATTTAACACTTTACTGCTATTCAATAACAGTCACTGTACTTTCATTTCTAAAATAGGTTATTGAAAAAATATTAGCACTTAATTGTTCAACTTACAGGGTTTTCATATAAGTGCTGGATTGGACCCACATACAAAAAATTCAAAAGCTTTCTCTCACCTATGGGGGAGTCAAAATAATTGAAGGCTGATACACCTGTGCTAGAAAACTCACTGGTGCTTTTACTTCAGCTTTGCTCACTGTTCAATGTGGATTAAAATTGAATTGACCTAGAAGGAAAGAAAGTATTGGTGACATGCTGTGAAAGCAAACATGCCAGTTGAAAAGTAAGTTTTGGAAGAGGATACTCTTATCCAGTGCATTATAAATACAAAAAGGACCCCTGCCCACCATTAGTCCCTCTTCCCCACACCCAGATTGCCAGGGCCAGCAGAGATCTTTCCCTCCACGCACCTTGAGCGTGCTGTGGTTTTAATACAGACACTTTGCAGTAGGAGCCAGTCATTCCTACTTCCTAGACTTCAAGCAGTGATGAAAGGAGAGGAGTCTGGTAGGGAACTACTGTTTGCTTTGCGTTGCCCAAGAAATCTTGCCTTTCTGTTAGCTGAAGGTGAAAGAGTGCTTCCTTGGATGTCACAAGCCAAGCACCCAGGCCTCAGCTATGGCACAAAAAATGGAGGAAAACAGGGCAGTCACTGCTCAGGCCAGCCTGGGAAGCTACCAGTGAGACAGGGTGTGCAGCCCACCACAGTAGGGATGGAGGTTTGTCCAAGTGTCCGTGCCCACCCGCTCCAGGGCCGGCAAGGAACCATGGCCTGGTTCAGAGGGGTCTCTGGTGACTAAAAATATATTTTTTTCCCTTAAAATATTAACACATGTAACTGCAGGGGTGGGCTTCTTAAGTTCATTTCATCTGTCTGGATTACATCAAAGGTTTGGGGCTGTGTTTTGTGGAAAAAAAGGAAGCTTGAATGTATTAATTAAAAAAAGATCCCTTCAAGTCCACTCAGCAAACATACGTATCCTTTCCTCCCCACCTGCTATAAATCACATCCACGCATAAAACCTAGTTTGGATAACTGGCAGGTACTTGAAGTTGTGCGGTACATATTTTAACAAAGCAAAGTTGTGATGTCAAATAAATACCTTACAATGTGCATTTCCAGGTTTTCCCAGACTGTATCACCTGATTCCAGATGGGGAAATTACCTGCATTAAGATCAACCGTACCGATCCCCATGAAAACCTGGCCATTAGGATTGTGGGAGGCAGTGAGACTCCTTTGGTTCACATTATTATACAGCATATTTATCGAGACGGGGTAGTTGCTAGAGATGGAAGATTGCTGCCTGGAGACATGATACTAAAGGTACAGTACTGTGGAGGTACAAGATAAAAGCATCCTAACAAAGAATAAGATGATGTAAGTCGATCATGAGATTTGCACTGTTGCTTGTTTGTGGGGGTAGAATAATGCATGCGGAAAGATGTTCGGTTCCTGTGCATGCTGTGATGATTTCATTCATTTCAACTGTTTTCAAGGCTCACAGATTTATTTATTTTTCCTATTAACCACCAGGCCTCTCTCATTTCTACCCAAACACAGTAGATCCAAAATGCAATGTAACACAATATACTGATGTCATTTCTGACCCAGTGGCGCAAAAAATTTTTTCTGAAAGCAGAGGCTGGGTTTTTTGCCCAGTTTGTTTCTACTGAACTGTGGGCTTAAATCTCAGTTAGTGAGGTCTCCATTGCCTTACATCCCACTTACACCAGGATAGGTGATGGGGGCCTGATCAGGGTTAAGTTATTTTGGCACCTAGCTCCTCTGTATGATGTGTTCAGCACCGCAGAGCCTGAGACGGTGCCCACTCTATTTTGGGAGTGTTGCTCCACCAGCAGCCACAGGTGAAATCTCTAAGAACAAACTTGAACAGCATTCAGGCATTAGCTGTTGGCTGCTACTTCTGCTCCTGTTTCTATAGAAATGTATAACAGATGAACAAGAATTAGGCCAGATGGTTAAAGATCGTGTATCTTGTGAGCAGAGGCTTCAGCAATAGCTTTTGAATGGGAACTGCACTCTCAGCTGCCCCAGTGACTTGGAGCTCTGCAAGGATGCTAAATTATATTAACACTTCAATCCTTAGAAGAAAAGAGTGATGACAAAAAATACTAGTTCCTTTCCTTGCTTTGATGCTTTGATGGTGTGTAGTTGTCGTGCACAGGTATATTCACATTGCAAGCCAAAGGTAAAGCTGCAGCTCACCCAGGCATACCCAAAGCAGCTCAAATACTGGTGACAGCGTGGCCAGAGATGGCAAAGAAGCCAGGATAGGTTTTCCAAATTACAGGTAAACATTTGAGCAGGCTGCTTTGTTCAGTGTGGGCCATGCTGCCATGGATAAACTGGTACTGGTACCCAGGCTAACCAGTGTGGGTTAGCTGGCATTAGCTGGGATAAGGCTACAGGAGCTGAAAGCAGTGTGGACTACAAGGTCTGGCATGCATATCTCGGGGTCATCTTCCAGGTGGGACCCTGGATGCCCATCTTACTGCCTGCTCTGGCATGCCTGGCTGGTAGGGTTAGTGAGTAGTTCTCCCAACCCTACTGACTTCTGCTACTACATATTCCATGTGAGTAATTATTAAGGATACCGTCCTTTGAAGTTCAGAGCACCACCTGCAAGCCACCATGCTTTTCTAGCTTTTGCTGACCCCAGTGGTAGCTGAGGACACTTGAAGCATGCCAGGGTTGTGACATGCCTTCTGCTTCATGTCAGACAGACTGTGTCCAAAGGGATTTCTCAGGATCATGATGTGGGCATACTTTGCTCTGGTACTGTTTAAACATGCCTGTGGATTGTGGTTCCAGGCAGCAGCTGGATGAGTGTCACCCGCTCATGCGTTTCAGGAAGGCTTTTTGTCGTGGTGCCAGCACAGAATGGCAGAGTTAATGGCACCACTGAGCCAAAACTGTTCCTGCAGGGCACATCCAAACTGCAGTGGGAAGCTGTGATTGCAGCACGGACGGGCCCGGCTCAGGTCTCCCTGGCCGTGGCTGACTGCCTGGGGATTTACTGAGGATTCCCAGCAATTTCAGCCCCATGCTGGTGCAGCTCATGCTGTTCGTGGTACCCAAGCTGGCAACTTAAAGTTAGTTGAGCTGTGTCTCTAGCGGTGCAGCCCCCCTGTCAGACCACAGTGGGGACAGGCCCATCGTGCCCACACAGGCAGTCTGAAAAAACGAACGCCAGTCGAATGCTTTTGTCCGTGCTGGGGAACATTTCTGTTGCAGTTTTGAGACATTTCTTAATATTTAAATGGTTCAACCTATGCAATGTAAAACTACATGGCAATAACTTGTCTGATTCAGGTTTTCCAGCCAGCAACGAATTACAACCTTGCAACTGGTTTTCATTTAGCAGTGATAAAGTGCAATGCCTAGTCACTCTTACACACACAGACATGACAGGATTGACTGGAAGCTCTTTTTTTTCTCTTTCTTTTCCCCAGCCAAATTAAAGAAGGGGCAGTTATGCAGTTTTACTGCCACCTGAGCTAAATCTTACCTGGAAAACACTGAGAAACATAAAAAGCCCGATTCTCTGGTGTGGTATATCAGCATAATTGCTAGTAAATATACAAGGCATTTAAACTTCTACTTGAGGCTCTTTTCTTCATTTTAATTAGAGATTCATTAGTGGGGAACATTTTTTTCACTGTACCTAGAACAGCTGGGAGATAACGAAGAAGATAAACAGCAGGAAAGTGGTGGGAGTGAAAGGAAAGGATGGCAAGGCGATTTTAAATCAGAAGCTAGTGGAATAAAACTAAGATATATGAAAGGATATTGGAGCTTGGGAAAAAGCAGTAATAAACTGAAAAATAACATGTCTGTCTGGAGACTATCAGAGAGAAAGGGGGAAAAAAGGGCAGAAACTGTCTGTACAGCACGTCCTTTCCTTGGGGGGAAGACTGTTCTGCACCGCAAACTTGGCCTCCTGTGTGACACAGTTTGAAATAGCACACGTCACTTCGTATGAAGACATCTGTGTAAATAGATCTGCCCTTTCCAGTGCCAATTCAGATTAGACAGTCTTTCCGCTGCTGATTTATGCTTCTCTCTCCCAGGTAAATGGCATGGACATCAAAAATGTGCCTCACAGCTACGCCCTGTCAATCCTGAAGCAACCCTGCCACGTGCTCCGACTGACGGTGCTCCGAGAGCAGAGGTACCGATGCCGAAACAGCAGACTTTCCCTTGATGCTCACTGCAGTAGGGATGACAGTTTCCATGTTGTGCTAAACAAAAGCAGTCCGGACGAGCAGCTGGGAATAAAGCTGGTCCGCAAGGCCAATGAACCCGGGGTATTTATTTTCAACTTGCTGGAAGGCGGCGTGGCTGCCCGTGATGGACAGCTTCAGGAGAATGACCAGGTGTTGGCCATCAATGGGCATGACCATCGGTACGGCAGTCCAGAGAGTGCAGCCCAGTTGATACAGGTTTGTCACCACCACTTTGACCGCGGTTTCTGAACTTTGTAAAAACCAAGCAGTGTATTTTCACCATCCATTGCAAAGCAGGGGCCAAACTTAACGTGTGCGTATTTGGGGAAGGGAAGGAGGCTTGCCAAGCTCAGGTGGGAATTTATGCCTCTAAAAGCTCCTTGTTTTCACTGTGGGTACAAGGGTGAATATGGGCATAGAATCTCGCAGTGATGCCTGCTACCATCAGGCTTTGTAATCTACAGATCAGTGTAAACATCCATATACTCTGTGCATCACCAAAGAGTGATGCCGTCTGCCAAAAGGCAGGCCAGCCTGCACCCTGGGAGCACTGGGTCCAGCTGGGTCCTGACTCCTCCAGCTCACAAGGAGACACAGTGCTCCCTGGTGCAGCCCTGGAGCAAACCGGAGCAGCCTAAGGCAATGGACGGCATGTTTCAGGATGAACATTATCCTCTCAGACTCAGTGATTTCCCATGGGTGTGTTTTACAACTGAAGGTACTCCATACCTTGTAGATATTTCTTACCTAGATCCAGCATATGGAAAACCAGATGTTTTGGGAAAAACAGATCTGTAGCTGTAGTTTTTATAAATCTCTATTTAGACGCATGTGGAGAACCAAAGGGGTGCCTCTGCAATGCACTAAACAGTCTTACCACAAAACTGTCAGAAAAAAACCTGTGCCTTTCTCAGCTACAAAACCAGTCATCTTCTGCCTAATTTCCCCTCCAGAACCATTTTCATTTGTTTTCTTTCTTTACAGCCTACATTTTTAGAAAACTTCAGCACAAAAAGCAAAGCCAAGAATCTTTTGTTGCTTTTATCTCATATTTATAGCAGTTATTATACTTGTGCAATTTTACATTTCATTTGGAGGCATGCAGAGTGTTCACATATTGAAGAATTCCATGTGCCTCATTAACAAGACGTCAAATCAAGCTGGCTGCTTCCCCTTTCCGACAGGTATAATTAGGGTAATGTGAGTAGGACTGAAAGAAGCATTCGAATCCATGCATTTTGTGGAAAGGATTCCTCCTTTAGCATAGGTTCAGTTGGCTGTAGCCAAGTTTTATTGAGAAGTTTATAGCATAGGTAAAGAAAATGGCATCCCCCTGCATAATGCCAGTTGTTGAAAGTCTGGTCCAGCATCTTTCTGGATTACTTTATGTAGCTCACTGACTGGGAGCAGAAGGTGGCAGGGGGGGAGGTTTAAATTCTCCGAGGGGAACAAGTCTGGAATGAAAACCTTTCTAAAAAATTGGTATTCTTGGAACAGTTCTTTATGGCTACAAAACAAGGCAACAGTGCTTCATAAGCAAAAAACACATGCAGCCTAGAGATGAAATGGAAAAGATGACTAATGAGACCATTCACACACAAGTGTTTAAAAACGCAACTAAAGCTCTTATTGGGTTCCAAAGAGTGGATGTCACTTATAATAATGCTTGAAATGCACACAAGTCCCTGGGAATTTAAACAACATGCCCATCAAAGGGGAGACTCAGGTTTCCAAACAGCCAGGATTACATTGCATTGATGTGAGCTCTATGAATCACATTTGTCTAATGCAAAATTCCCAGAACCTGTGTCTTTTTTGTCATGTTTTTTCATCAATTATCATTTGCCGATCCTGTTTCCGTGTTATGCCAGAGAAAAACCATTATACTGAAGCCACAAGTGTTTTGCATTTGCTTCTTACACGAAGGGATGTTTTACTGTGTCTTCTGATTTCTCAACAGTATCCTGCCTGTTGAGACCTCAGCGTGTGTCACTCAGTGCATTGAAGTCTTCAAATTAATGGTGGTGGAAGCTTCAGATACACCATTGGTTTCTTTAAAAACAGAACTAACATTCACTAAAAGGTGGTGGTGGCTTGTTAGGCCAAGCACAGCTGAGAGAACATCAGATTTCTGTGGAATCTGATTAGTTTTGACTTCTAAATAATGAATAATTGAGATGAATCTGATTCTTCAGACCTTTAGCAATTATACATTAGCATATGTGAAGCAGTTGTCAATCAGTAGATTAGGTGCCTGGCTGTTTATAAGCTCAGTCACAACAACTGAAATGAAGAAAGCGCCTAAGTGCTAATTAGGAATGTGCACACATCGTAATGCTTGGGAGTTTGCTGCTTCTCATTTGTCGTGTCATCTTTAGTCATGGCCTTGTGTCAGATGTGGCACTCTTAATCTAAATAACGTGACATTCCACATCTGTTTTCCATGGGAGTGACAAGAAAAGGAACAAGGCAACAGATCAGTGGGTGCTTGTGTGAGCACATCAAGCCGAGCTGCATGGGTTGAGCCAGACTTTACTGCCCCCAGATGTTCGCCCTCCTCTCTCCCTCTTTCCCCCACAGCTGCGATGGGTGCACAACCCCCTCTCCATCACGACAACCGCCGCCGGCAGGAAGCAGGTCGTGATGTGGAGTGCATCCATGCTCCATCATCCTTGTGAGAGATGGGGCAGCTTCTGCCAAGAGCAGCACTGCTGCCTTTCTTTAAGACGCAGTTGCCTCCTAGATGCTCAGGAGTTGCCACCGTGTCTCTGCCTCCCTGCTTGGTTTGCTTTGGCTGTAACACAAATTTTAATTCTAGTAGATTGTTTCAGCTATTTCTTGCATTCAGTCTCAAAGCTAATCTCATTTCTTTAATTCTTGCTTCAGCATAAAAAACAGAGAAGGAATTGTGGGAAAAACAAGTGGTAAGAGGGAATGAGGGAGGGATCAGAAGCAGTAATTAATATTCTGATCAGTAGCAATGTTAATGGGTTTTTATATGGAAGTACATAAATACAAAATCTGGTCTTGTTGTTTGGATAACTTTTTAAAACTCTCTGGACTTCTGAGAAATTATTCAACTTGACTGACCTGGAGACAAATGTGACGTTGCAATAGAGACTCTTGTTGAACTTTTGCTAGTCGTTCTACGAGAATTAATTACATTTATAACCTTCCTCTAAATAACCAACTTTGAGACTAGCCATGTGGCAGCAGATGAGTTTTAAACAGAAGTTGCGTAAGTTGAAGTTGTTTGTTTTAGAGAAAACTGCATTTTCGTGGGGCCATGTGCCCTTAGGAGGTTTAGTCTTGCATTGCTCAGTTCCATCACAACCATATTACAAACTAGGGACCAGGGTGGTTTCCTTTCTCCTGAGATACAGCATCTGCTTTTGGGTACCCGTTGAGTCCAGAGTCCAGGAATTAATATTCCATGAAAACAGACCGGGTAAAAATACTAGCAAGTTATTCTGAAATATGTGTGTATGTACCAAATTATATATTGTGAAGCTGTGGAGATTTGAGTTGCTGGTGAAAAAAACTAGCATCCCCCAAGATATTTGGAAAGTAAAAAAGAAGTGCACATTTTTTACTGAGATACCACCTCCCTTGGAAATAGCACAGCCTAAACATGCAGATTTCAGGCTTGAAGTTGGAGGTTTAGGAGAGGTAGGTTGCTTTTTTTTAACTATAGTGACATTTTTCAAAAGCATTTTTAAACTCTCAGCTACTACTACTGAATCCAGCTCCAGAAAAGCCAAATCAAACTATAATAACAAAAATCCCAGGGGCCTCCTCTGGCTTCTGTTAATTGTCTGCAGGAGATTTGATTTCAATAGCACAACCGGATCTGGGTCTGGTTTCCAGCTGCTTGTTCAACGCCAGCTTTCCTTGGAGCTTCTCCCCAGCAAGCAGGGCACGTCAGCATGCCAGCAAGCAAGTCTGGAGGGCTGATGGCCCCGGGGCTGTGGCACCAACAAGCATCGCTACTGCAGCCCCAGGGGGATCAGACCTCCAGACGTGCTTGCGGGGGGCTCCACGTTAGATACTGAGCAGTTCCTCAGTAACAAGCTGCGAGCAAGGAGGCAGGAGTCCCTCTGGACACCAGCCCTTAAGAGCCCCTCCTGCCTGCCACAACACCAGGGTCTTTAGCCTGGAGAGAAGGAGGTTAGAGGATTAGTTTTTCCATCTTCTGAGTATACCTCTATAGCATTGAGGCTATTTCTACACTTCAGTTCGGTATGTTGGCTTGCCCTTATGGCAGATATCCATGATATACCCTGCTAAACCCCACTCCCTCTCAGCTCTATCTTTGCATCACTGTTGTCTCAAACAGATTCATATGAGCCTCACTGAGGGAAGAATGAAGCCATTTGCTTCTAGGGAAACAGTGCTGATTCAATAAGACAGAAAAAATCCACCTGTACACAGAATTAATAACACTAATATCAGGCACACACAGAACACCTTAAAAATAATGAGCAAACATAACTCAGTAGAAGCTTTGCAGCATCTCTTGGGCACAAAAGTATTATGACTGCATTATGCGAAAAGGCCCAGAAGCATTTTGAGCTTATTTTGGGTTAATTGTTTTTGCAGTTCCTGCTCCTAGAGTGAGAGTTTGGGCTGGTTTCCCATCCTAAACTCCATTACTCTGTGTGCTTGCTTATGCCCTCCCTCTTTCTCTGTGCTCTGGTGCAGTAGGATTTTACTTCTCAAAATGGTTGCACATCCAGCTCAAATGCATCTACACCAATGCACGCAGCATGAGCAACAAACAG
>VYZW01062318.1:0-12137 GCA_013401315.1 Balaeniceps rex
CTGTGTGGTGCTTAGTTGCCAACTTAGTTGCCAACTGGGTTAAACCACGACAGTTTGAATTTGAAAGAACCTTTAAAGATCATCTAGTCCAATCCCACATCATGGGCAGGGACATTTTTCACCAGATCAGGTTGCCCAAAGCCCTGTCCAACCTGTCCTTGAACACCTCCAATGATGGGGCATCCACAACTTCTCTGGGCAACCTGTTCCTGTTTATCCTAACTAAAAGGACATTTCTTTTCCACTAAAAGCTAACAGTCTGTGATTGTTTCCAAATCCCCACTTCTGAGCTAGGACAATACTGGGTGTGCCACTCCTATAGGCTTTGTCAACATTGAAACGATTGTTCTTCCTCACCTTTTTCTTTTTTTTTCTTTTTCTTTTTCTTTTTCTTTTTCTTTTTCTTTTTCTTTTTCTTTTTCTTTTTCTTTTTCTTTTTCTTTTTCTTTTTCTTTTTCTTTTTCTTATCCTTTTCCTTTTTTCTTTTCCTTTTTCTTTTCCTTTTTCCTGAAACAGTATATAGGTTGGATCTCTGCAACAACTTGGGAGAGAACCGGGGTGCAGAGGAGAAAATGCTCCCCAAATGTTCTTTCACTATGATTGTAGTTACTAAAGCTTCTGTCTGAGCTGTCCTAAATTGTACTTGTGTTATTATGCACTTGCAGTCCCCAGATCTCTGAAATCTGCCTTCAGATGATTCATTGTTTTTTGTTTCAGCAATTTGGCACTGGCTGAGATTTGATCCTTCTGTATATCTTGGTCATGGATTTTACTCAACTGATTTTAATATTTTTTTTTTACTAAGGAAGTTACAAATGCAAATATATAATTACAACTGTTATATAGGTTCAAGTTCAGAAGTAACCTTTGAAAAAACGCAGCTTTCAAAATGTAAATGAAATGACAAGCAAAATCTCCAACTAAAATAAATTTTTTTGAAAAATCTCATAACATGTAAATACATGAGACAAAATTTATTGTCACCCTAGGAATATATGCATTTGCTCCCTTTAATGCTACTCATGTTATATATATCAAAAAAGATCTCTGCTACTAGCATTGTACAGATACCATGTCTTATATTTATTTGTAAAGTATATTTTTTCATTGTATAGCTTAGTCTATTTAATAGCTATAAAATATGGACTAGTGAGGTGTGCTTTAAACATACCTATTAACCAAAGACCTTTGACAGATGTTTTTTTTATTCTTTTTTTTTTACAGAAATGACTTTTTACATCTTCAACATAGATACTATAGTTTTCCTCAAACAACAGCTGATGGTATCCAAATAAATGAATTCTCCCTTTTCATAGTAATGGTAATTATTAATATATGGAGGACATACTAGCAACTGTTTTCCCCAAAACCACTTCAATCCTTTCACCAGTATTCTGTGTTTGTGTTTATCAGGTTATTCTCAAAGAATGTATTATATATGGCCTAATTCTCCAGCAAGCATGAGACTTCAGTCTTCTTATCTATTACCCTCCAGGAAATATCATCCTTTGATGTTGTCTGGAGAATAGTTAGGTTTATAAAGTATTTAGTGTTCCACTGCCAAAATATGAAGTGAAAAGGTACTGCCTATCCACAGGCATATTTGGTATCTTAATTCTGTAAGATTTGCAGCCAGCTTATGTGAATCAATTAAGAAATGAAAGTAAGAGATCTGAGAAAGATATTTAATTATTTCAAATTATTTCAGAGGAATGGTTGAAGTAAATTTTACTGTTATAAACAGATGGTGGGTTTGGGGTTTTTTAATGTATGAGGGAAAAAAGAAATTTAAGTTACTTCAAACTTTCAAAAGACTTATTCTTGCAACTACTGAATGCAAGGCTCAAACTTTCTATTTTTGGTTAAAAAAATTATATATATCCATGACTAATCTAGATCCTGAAAGAGTTTTTTTCCATGAATAATGCTAATAATATATCAGGAGATGGTAAACGCAGTATGAAAGCATAGAATATCCGCACATTTTTTCTCGTTGCAAGTATTCCATACAGTTCTTTCTTCACACGATGTATCTTTTCTCTTGTGCACCTTCCAGCACTACAGTCATGAAAATTCTGATCATCAGGAGTTTTCTGCATGCCTTCTCAGTAACTAGTTACAATTTTCATTAAACTTCTGTCATGTATGTTAAGGTGTACAACGCTAAACTGTAGCTTAATAGATGGCATAAAACATTATAAAGTTGTGAAAGAACATTTCTTTCAAAAACGGCATATCAGCATTCTTCTGATGTCTGTTCCTTAACATATTATGACACAGGACTATGCAAAGCAATTTATTGAATGGAAACTTTGTTTTGCATGCATAACTTAAGACAAGTGACGTCATTTTGAGTAATATACATAGCTTGTTGCAGTAAATATGTCTTAAGTAAAGAATTCAGATACTGGAAGGTCACAAATTTATCCGGTGTGAAATGCCATCTGTTCTTTTAGTGAAAAAATAAATCAATGTTACATTTTTACAAAATGTCACCAGCAGTTATGTAAAGGTACCTGTCATTTTAATAGCATCAATAACTACCTGAAATCTTTCAGTTTTCTGAGATGCCTTTCATAATTTAGTATGATAGACAGATAATAGAGAGAGTACTTGCTAGCATAAAGCTAAAAGAAAAAAAAAGAAAAAGAAAAAATATAGGAAAAAGGTTTTAATATTATTTTTGTCAGATGACCAGAAATGGCAAAGACAATGATTAAAGTTATCTAGAGTGGAATCTTGTAAAATCTGAATATCAAACCAACTAATTTTTTCTTATTGTGCCATATGCTGTACCATTAATAAATAATCCAGTTAAACGGTAGTTTTGACATGTTTCGTGAATCTGGAATTTCATGTACCTTACATACAATTTCATCTGAATATAAATGGAGAAGAATAATTTAAAAATGAAGAATCTGGGAATAGCCAAATGAAGAGAAAAAAAATCACTCAGTGACAATCTGGGTGATCTGATGAGAATTAATTTTTAACAATGACTGTTTATTGCATGCGATTGAAAAAGCTGTAGAAACTATGATCTACATGGAAATCCTGTAGAATGTGATGGACATTTTCTAGACTTATAGTAAGAAAAAAAAAGAAAAAGATGGAAGAAAAGTTATACTTCTTACTTCAAGATAATATACTGCAATAAAGGTTCTAATCTAATTCCCATGATACTTTTCCAAATTATATGTTCCTTCTCTCTGCTTCTCTTGATATCTGAATCCCTAATTTAAACATTATTGATGTGCTTAAACCTATCACTTGCCTATTACATTCCTTACCTCTTACTTTCCTTCATAGTCTTGTGTGTGAAGCCATCTAAGAACTGAAACTGATCTACTCACAAAAACTTTGAAACTCTTGGACAAGATTCAGCTTTGGAAGTGCTGAACTAGAATTATTAAATCAGGAGGTCGTATCCCTACAGTGTCTATAATTTCTTGCAGACATGCTGAGAAAAACAGAGACTACCACTCTAAATAACAATCACTCATTACATGTACACTACCACTGCAAAGGTAATGAGAGCATTTATGTATCCTGATACATCATCAGGGAATACACAGAAGACTAAAGTTTCTTTTACAGTCATTCTCTAATACTGAAGCTTGACAGATGATCAGATTTTTCATTGGAAGAAGAAAGAGCACTCTTTTTTTTCTCACTCTTAAGCATACAAAATAGTTATTACAAAATGTAGCACAATAGATGATCTGCTTCATAAGAGTCTACTGCTTAAGCCTTCTTTTCAGATCTCTTACTTCCAAAGTGAGAATTCTAGGTAGAAGCCCATGAAATTATTTCAAGTGTCTTCTAGTAACTCTCTTGCTTGACCTTTTATTCTTGGAATAAAATACTAAAGTAGTAATACTTTTATAAATTACATTAGAATAAAATGCTAATAATTTGCTGTACAACTACTAGATGCAGAGACTTATTTTATATCTTAGTGTCTTGAATGATGTCATCTCATCAAAAGAATGTTTTCTCACTCGTTTAAGCAGGAACAAGTTCAGCTGGACACCGGGGGAATCCACATATTCTCTAGAAATTTGGGCAATCTGAGGGCCCTCTCCTAGAACACAGGGAATCACAATGGTCTTCTGAAACTGGGATTTAGATACCTAAACTCACTTTAATGTCTAGACTACAGTCTGCACCACCCTTCTTCCCCCAACTCTTAGCTTTGGAGATTCACAAGGAAATTTCCCACTTGCTCTGAACCTTCCATCAGTAGTTCACATCAAGAACCTATAAGTATATAAGATTCTTTCTGTGTTATGTTTGGATGGAGAACTTCCTAGAGTTCACCTAAATCTTCAGGGAAATTTGTATTTGCCTGCAAGACCAAAAGTTAGGAGTGTAATAACTTCTATTCCTAACAGGAGTGACCAAATGAGTTATTAAAAATTATGCAGTGTGAATATCTGTGAAAATGAAATTGCTAGATGTGGTCAATATTTGTTATGGCTATGACTTTCTCTTTCCTCTGTAGTGCAGTCTTAATTAGCTTCAGCAGCCTGCTTATTTTTTATTTATTTATTTATTTATTTATTTATTATACTTCCCTTACACTGCATGGAGAATTAAAGTCCTTAACTAAGGCCTGAGTCAACAGTCTGCTCATTAGGCACTTCACTATTAAACAATGGCATTGCTCTTAGTACCTTCAAGAATTTAGTGCGAAGTATTTCACCCTAAATAAAAAGGAAGAATTTGGAATGGACACTAGTGGATCTTGAGCCATTTCTCAATGCATGAACTCAAGGATGATCCTCTAATCAGTTCCGGAGCTCTTGCTTGATCCACTGGTTGTAGGTTTACCAGATGCTACTGAAACTAAAAGATATCAGTCACAGGGAGTTGTATTCACGGCAACAGTTTAGTTAGGACACAAGTTATTTAGAGATTGCTAAAATCAGGTACGTAATCCAAGGAAAGAAAAAAAACCCAACCAAAACCAGAAATTCTCATCCATAAATATGATGGCTGAATTTGAAAAAAAAAAAAATTCTTGCATGTCAGTATGTAGCACCACATAAAAATAACAGTGTTCAGCTAAGCTTCTGAAGCAAGTATCAGATATTTGATCTGGTGTCACAACCTCTGTGTTTTTTTGGATCAGATTGTTTGTGAGTAGTTCATCCTGAAGAGGTGTGGAAAGGAGAAATAATTTCTCAAGTCATAGCATCAGTTTCTGGATCCTTGCAGTCAGGCACTCTCTTGCCCTGCTTTTTTTGTTTCATTTACAAAGGCAAGGGGCTCTAATCATTAGTAGACCTGGGGAGCACAGAAAGCCACCAGAACCTCACACAAAACTGAACCTGTATGAAAACAAATGTCAGGACATTAATTTTATTTTTTATAAGAGCTTTTGAAGTTAGTGTAACAGTTATGCCTTTGGGAAGTGGAGGACTGCTTTCTGAAAACATCAATATCAGATTCCAGAGGGTAAGCAACAAACTTCAGCGTAGCCCCTATTTCTCATGGGCTGTACAGGGCAACTAAGAAGCATGGTTTCTGAAAACAAATCCCATATTTATTTACAGGTAAAAGTTGTTCAGAGATGCATAATTATTTTGTGATGCAGTTCGGTAGTTTATCACAACATTCTGATCACCAAACATAGCAAGTGATGAATGGATGCAGTATCTCTGTATAAGTAGTTAAGTAAGTACCTATGAAGATGTGAGCAAACTTCTGAATTCCTTAAATAAGTAATAGTTTTCCTTATACATGTATTTAAAACTTTTATATATTTTTGCTGTGTAACTCCACCTACATCAGGAGGTCTGTCTCAGGGGGTTGGGGAGGTCTTGGGTGGTTGGAGCAGGTTGGAGCCAGTTGGAGCCAGTTCCCCCTCCCCACGCTCATGTGACTGTCACTGCATGGCGGGAGCTGCCCCTGGCTTGGGGAGCATCACCAGAGAGCCAGGGGCAACAGCCTGACAGACCCAGGGTGGGGGCAACACCAGCCATTTCTGTCACGGCATGCAGGGCCCCCAGAAGAGGCCTGTAGTACTCACCCTGTGATGAGCAGTATGGCCTTTGGCAGACTATTCACAAGCATCATTTGACATCAGTCTTGAGAAAAGTAGGGTGTTTAGTTGATGCTTAATTATCTCATGAGGGTTTTGTGTCTGTGAGATGTAATTCATCAGAGAAACATTCTGTCTTCAAGTATTTATGTGCATTTCTGTTGATTTGATTTTGGCATGTTTTTCTGGTGCTGTACTTTGATATTCAGTATTTATAATATCTGTTTTCCCCTACTCATACAAAACTGGAAGTTACTCCCCATAATAGAGACAATAAAAATATAGCGCTGGGAACTAGATGTTACACGAATGTGCAAACATTTTCAATAAGGATGAGGTGAGATTTTGGGGGGGGGTTTATATTCTTCTCTGATACTCTAATTTTTATTTTCATAAGCAGAATTTACCAACCATCTTTAATTCATTGCCATTCATGGATGGTCTATACATTTTTTCAAATACAGCATTTAGTAGGTAATCTTACAGTACTCAATCACAAAAGTTTTCATATTATTTTGTAAGCTTTCTCAGACTCTGGTTGTTATTTTCAAATAATCCTTCTATTAATCCCAGCAATCTTTCTATTCCTTATTTATGCATATATGAAAATCCATTCATTCCTATTTTTAGTCTGCGAGATAAACAATTTATGCATTTTATGTAAGATAAGATGCTGCCTTTTTACTTTTATCCCATAAAGCGAGAATGCAATTCCCAAACCCTTCCAAGTGTGGTAGTTTTACCCTGGCTGGATGCCAAGTGCCCACCAAAGCTGCTCTATCACTCCCCTTCTCAACTGGACAGGAAAGAAAAAATAGAATGAAAAGCTCATGGGTTGAGATAAGGACAGGGAAATCACTCAGCAGTTACCGCCACGGGCAAAACAGACTCAACTTGGGGAAAAAAATCAGTTTAATATATTACCAATCAAAACTGAGTAGGGTAATAAGAAATAAAACCAAATCTTAAAACACCTTCCCCCTACATCTCCCTTCTTCCCAGGCTCAACTTCACCCCCAATTTTCTCTGTCTCTTCCCCCCAAGGGGCGAAGGGGGATGGGGAATGGGGGTTGCAGTCAGTTCATCATATGTTGTCTCTGCCTCTCCTTCCTCCTCAAGGGGAGGACTCCTCACACTCTTACCCTGCTCCAGCATGGGGTCCCTCCCATGTGCTGCAGTTCTTCATGAACTGCTCCAGCATGGCTCCTTTCCATGGGGTGCAGTCCTTCAGGAGCAGACTGCTCCAGCGTGGGTCTGCCACAAGGTCACAAGTCCTGCCAGCAAATCTGATCCAGCATGGGCTCCTCTCTCTCCATGGGTCCACAGGTCCTGCCAGGAACCTGCTCTGGCGCGGGCTTCCCACAGGGTCACAGCCTCCTTCGAGCACATCCACCTGCTCAGGCGTGGGGTCCTCCACAGGCTGCAAGTGGACATCTGCTCCACCATGGACCTCCATGGGCTGCAGGGGAACAGCCTGCCTCACCATGGTCTTCACCATGGGCTGCAGGCTCTGCTCCAATGCCTGGAAGCACGTCCTCCCCCTCCTTCTTCACTGACCTTGGTGTCTGCAGGGTTGTTCCTCTCACATATTCTCACCCCTCACTCCAGCTGCAGTTTGTGTCCCCTGGGTTTTTTTTTCCTCCTTCTTAAATAAGTTATCCCAGACATGCTACCATTGTCACTTATTGGCTCAGCCTTGGCCAGCGGCGGGTCCATCTTGGAGCCAGCTGGCTTTGGCTGTATTGGACATAGGGGAAGCTTCTAGCAGCTTGTCACAGAAGCCACCCCTGTAGCCCCCCCTGGTACAAAAACCTTGCCACACAAACACAATACACCAGGTTTAAAAGTGTTGCTAAGCATTGTATCAACCTCTGTTTCATCTTGGTAGGTAGGAGCCTGAGACCTCCATGGAGAATTTAAAATGTTTATAATGCAAGCATGAAGAGTTAGGGATCTCAAAATGTGACTCTCAGCACACAGCATAATGTGGTGAGTGAGGTAATGCATTGTTTGTGGGCTAGAGGTAATATTTTTGTATTAGACAAAGTGATAGATTTAGAAAAAAAGGACAAAACTCAATACAAGTTGTGAACAATTCCTCCGGGTTTTTTTAGGTATGTGTCAAGTAGACCGTCTGTGATGCAAAAAGTCATTAGTACCAGTGTCATGTAGGGGATGTTACAAGGAAAAGAAGACAGAGAGAGATGATAAAACTAGTTAATTTCCTAAGGGAAGGAGTGAATTTGAAGTGAGCAAAAGGAACAGAGCTGAGGCGCATCACACCCCATGGTGTAAATTACTTAATTCCTCAATAACCTGGCCCTAGATGACATAGCCATTCATTCTAGGGAGCAGAGTCGAAGTCAATTGAGAACTAAAGGTGACATGTCTGCAGTTCGCAGTATTGTGAGTCACTTTTTAGCTTGTGGTTTTCCTGTTGTTTCTTGAAGTAAATGTCACAGCATAGAAACTGGCCTACCTGCATTGGAATTTAGGCACTTTTTATCCTAAATCTTAAATAATACTATACACTCTTCATTTGGCCCAAATATTTCCTGGATGAACAAATTTTTGTGCTTATGCATAACCATCACCTCTGCATTCAGAATAAGTTAGTTGGTAGGTCTTTTTTGAAAACCAAGTGAAGATTATGGCATTCTTTGAAGATCGAGAAACTGTGGGTTTCCTGCTGCAGGTTAAAGAGAAAAATATACCTGCTGAGTGGATTTAGCCAACATATTATTTAACCTGGATTTACGCAGGTAGCTAAAATCCCTTTAGAATTTAATTGTGTCTTTGAATATTGTAGTTTTGTATGCATAAAGTGTGGAATGTATCTTACTTACGAAGATATATTCACATTTGTTAGAACTAAAACTTAAAAGTGCATGTTGACACATAATTTTGGTAAAGGAATTTTAAGGATATGTAAATGGAACAGTTACCACTGTGATGCAACCACTTCCAATGTTCAGAGGGGAAAAATATCTACTTATTCCAACGTATCTTTTATTTCCCTCTTGGCTCCAGGACACTTCTTTCCTTATGACTTTGAAAACTACATCCCTTCTTTACATCTCTTTTCACCTAGATCCAGCTATATGTCCACTCTGTCTTCTCCCTACCCTTCATACCTCCTTTTTCTTATAAAAAAAAAAAAAAAAAAGTCAGCCTTTTTCTTTGGGGATCCGAATAAGGAGGGTGAATAGCAACAGAGAATTACTGCTGATGCTAATCCTTCTCCTCTGTAGTCTTTTCAACCAAGCCTGAAAGCAATTTTCTTCCTTTTCAGATGTGGAAAGAACTGCATGAACATTAAGGAGCACACATCCATTTGGAACATAAACAGTTGACATTTTATATGTATTTTTGGAAACAGGCCAAGAGAGGTAAGATGGCCAAGAGGCATAAGAAAGAATATAGAATGGTATCTTGCCAAGCCTATGAACCTTTAGAGAAATACTAGGAGACATTCAATTCTGTCTAAGACATCGCTTGTTTTTGAGTGAACTCTTGGATGGTGGCTCACTAGGAGACAGTACAGCTGTATCCTTGAGCCATACTTCTCATAGCTGTGGACAAAGCTAGCAGAGCAACTCTGGGAACACATCCTAACTATATAGTTCAGAAAAGAAAACTCTTAAATTTCTTTTTCTCCCATTATAAAGATATAGATATAGATTTGGAAAAATCAAAAGGCTTTACCTTGCCAAAATTTCTTTGCAGAAGAGAGACTTTCAAAGCTAGAGTTTTGTCTTTGAATAAAAGTAAAACAAAAAAAAAATGGTTTTCCCCTTACTCTTTCTTTTAATTACATCTGTATTGACTTTATTTTAGTTGGGAACATCTAGCTTGAATCTCTTGTCCCTTTGTATGCACCTAGCCTGCTCAGACAAGATGACTGTAAAACCTATCAGTATAAAAATGCTTAAAATTTTATTTGTGTGGTCTAAAGAAAAGTCTATAGGAAAGAGAGAGGTGTTAACATGTGATTCTTCTATTAAATTTACATCCCTGAATATTTCAATTATTAACATTGTTGTCAAATTCTGTGTTTTGCAAATGCCTTCTTCCTCAACAACACTGTCAGTTTTTTTTTTCTGTTTCAATTCAGCCTGTGCAGAAGTGGGTATAGGGGAATGAAGTTCAAGCAGCTAGTAAAGGCTGCTTCAAGAAGATACCAAAGGCTTTCTCATCCCTGATTAGGGATAAATATGAAGTAATTCAAGGAAAAAATCTGAGAAACTGATATTCAGCTTTTCAGTTGCACAGAACTAAGCTTTGAGGCCTTATATTTGTGACTTTCTACTGTAGGACAGTAGATTCTTTATCTACTGCATCTATGGTAGCACAGTAGATGCTCCATCTCAAATGCTTCTTTTCAGTTTCTATTTTGTACAGAGTATTTTGTGTATGTAGTTACTCAGCAGTGTACACTTCCAAAGTTAAAGAAAAATTTTGCATTGTGATTAGAATACTTACCTGTGAGTACAAGTCTTGGCTCAGAAAGTGCTTATGCATTTTAGCCAGTAGTTTTTTATATCTCATTTTACAGCAGACATGAAAGATATTATTCCAAAGTGTGTGACTTTTCACTCTGTCCTATGACATTTTAGCCTGTTTAGAGTCCTCAAGGTTGTCTGCTTTTACTGTACAGAGTTCATACCCTTACCCATATTGCTTTTTTTGACACTATTTTAAAACGTTCACTAAGTGCTGAATTTCTAGTAGTCAGGTCTAGAAGGTTGCTTTTCTTTATGATCATTATAATTTCCTTTGTACTTTGTTCTGTTTGCCTGTCAGATCACAACTGCTTAAAGAAGAGGAAAAGAGATGTTGTGATGAACTCACTGTGGTGAAGAATGAGAATAAAGAAGAGGAGAGAACACTCCTTGCTCAATTCAGTGAATTATTTAACAAGTCTTTTTTTTTGCATAATATTTTTGAAGATAAAAACGTATTCATTTCATGCCTACACAGATGAAAAAAATTCTTTCACTGCTTAACAAGGCAGATTTTTTTTTTCCTGAGTTGTGTAAGGAATCTTCTTTATAGCCTTTTCACAAAGCTGAAGCAAGACCAACACTACAATATCTACCCTGAAGAACGCGTCTTCTTCACTGCTTTCAGACTGCCTACCTCTGGACTTCTGGAGTTTCCTGAGAAGGTAAATTTAAGGTGATTACATTACTCCGAGCTCAGGTAAAACTAACAAATTTGTCATTATAACCAAACTTGATGGAACTCATAGCTTATTCTTTTCCATTGTTTAAGGTGATTAATTGCAATTTTATTTCATTGAGAGAAAAAAAAAGGTTTTGTTTTTTCCCACATTATTGTCTTCCCCATTTTCCTCGTTACCAAAAAGAGCACAGGAAGAAGTGAAAGAACACGTCCTGAAAGGTAACCTTGTACCAAAATACATGAAAAATAATTAAAAAATAAATAGACTAATGCAAGTTCTTTAAAATTTTAAAATAAATATTTTTTTCAAAACACACTGAAATTTATGAAGACAAAAGGGCTCAAATATATTTTTTATTACAAGATCTTATCAGTCAGTGACAAACCTATTTTTTATTAATAAGTTCCAGTTTTGATTAGAACATGAACACATGGAATATTAGTACCAATCATTATCAAAATATCACAGTTAAAATTTCCATTCAATGGAAAATTAATCAAAATATATATCAATAAAAATTATTTAAGATGTTTAAACACTTATTTATGGTAATGTCAATTTAATTTTTAATTAAAATTTAATTGTTTCTTGAATATAAATAGTTTGGAGCTAAGGCTGTGCATATAAATTGATACTAGGTAAAAAGATCAGATAAAGAATAATGACTTTATCTGACAAACATTTAATAGGTTGTAACATTTCATAAAATTCTAGAAGCACTTAAAGTACAGAGAAAACTTTTTTATTCAAATTATACTTGCATTTAAGTATTTACTGCATCCCTTTAAAAGCTTAACAGTAAATGGAACTATAAATAATGTGCTTGGGATTTTAGTTCACAATGAAAATGTGTATTACCCTAACAAAATCCTAAATTATAATGATATGTCAAAATTAATTATTTCA